>PNEQ01124540.1:0-55536 GCA_003012365.1 Medauroidea extradentata | reverse complement strand
CTAGTCTGTCCAACTTATCACATGGGTTTAGATTAAAATCCTAATCAGCCCAAACATAATTCTATGTTTACTTGACGTAACCTACATTAAATAATAGCTGGTCGTGCGCGCAAAATGGAACTATCTCCATATATATAATATATATAGTATATATATATATATATATATATATATATATATATATATATATATATATATACATGTATAGGCTGTTCACTACAAACTGAGCACTCAGCGGAACTTGTAATTAATTAAAAATATGTTTCACAGGCCCAACATGCGTAAACTTTTGAGAGTATTGAAACGTTTGCACTGGTTTTTAGTTACACGGAAGTTTTCATATTAAAAATGGTAAAGACGGCTGCAAAACGGCTGAAAGAAAACATTAAAGCAGTGTTCGCTTTATCGTGAACGGCCTATAGGCCTACATACGTAATTTATTCAACTTGACGCTATAATATCATTTGTGAAAGCAATATATATACATTTAGGCGAAATCAAGATGGAGTGTTTTAAGTGTTTAGGGCGATAATTTCTAATAAAGAGGATGGAATCTGTCTCTTTATTTTGTCGACGAACTAAATATTCAGGGAATAATTTTGACCTCAAAATTGACTTTAAAATTGTATCCCTTTAAATTAAATAAATACTACGTCAATTTAAGCACCGAAACTCTGATCAGTGTCAAAACACAGAAAAATTAATTTCCTAGTTTCTGATTTTTTTACACATATTAAATTTTAATCGATTTTCAGGGTAGTATTACTCCCACTACTTTTAGATCACGAAAAAGGGGAGGTTTTAAACCACACTACTGACTAACAATTTGAAAGTTACCCCAACCCAAAATTAGCGTACATTTAAAAACACTTTTTATTGGCCACAACATATATTTACACTGAAGCGTTGTTTTTCGCAAAAAAAAAAAAAAACTACAATGTGTAAAATGGAAACGGTATTTAATTTTATTTCTATATCCGTTTGAACGTAAAACTTTACAAAAAAAGCTGTAACTAACTCTACCAAATGTATTACATTGAACTATTTTCATAGTAACGCAGTTATTCCTTAGTCTAACTTTACATTTGAAACAAAAATTTTCTTAGCATCAAAACTGTTTTGCCGTGGTTCGTATTCAAACAAAATTTTTGTTGCGGCTAACAAAGTGTTTTTGAAGTGCACACTTGGTCCGCACTCACCCTCAACAGGTGTGGTTTTCCAATATGATGGTTTGGATCTTGCCTACTGACACCCCTGTGCTTACACTTTACCAGTACCGCCACCCTCTACACACCCCTCACCCTCTGAACAGCCAACCCTCCACTCAGAAGCTCGGGATAGTGGTATAACATGAAGCGATGGCCCTTGTCTCACCCCCACTCCCCCCGTCCCTAACACACAGGAGTCATGACCACGCTATTTAACGACGGGCTATGCGAGGCGTGCTATTTCAACGTGAGGTGGACCAGTTTACGCTCTCGTCCTTGTACGTGCGGCAATGGAAGAGCACAAGGGATGGACAGCATGCATTAAACATGTCTACCCTTGTCTACCACTCTGTACATGCCGCTCCGTAGGTTTGACCTTTTAGGAACGCAACTGACGCCATAATTACGCTGAAAATGTTGCATTTAGCACTAAAGTACAGTTATTTATAATAAGACAAAAAGTAACACATTTGTTTTAAATAATTAAATGAGAAACACCATAAGTTAATTTCCTACCCAAATGAGTTGAGGATGTTATAATTGTGTACAAAGGTACGAAGGAAGCCAATGAATTAATTGTGTTTATCAGATTAACCCGTAGTTCAGTACCTTGACACACTTACAAATTACGCTTAATGTGGTTTCATAATACGTGTACTTCCCTCTGTACAAAATTATAAAACGCACAACTCATTTTGGTAGAAAATTGACATATGTTGTTTTTCAAGTGACACATTTAATTGGGGACTTAAATTCCAAAACATGCTAACTCCAAAATTTAGAATTAGCAAATATATATGTAATTTATTTACTGTGTGCATTTATTTATATCTGAAATAATCTTACCAGAGTAAAAATATTTTATTTTAATTAGTAAAATATTTAAGCGAGATATATATGCACATGATAAAGATATTACTTTTTATTACCATTTCACACATTTTTGAGTTTGCATGGTTTCAAATTCAGGTCCCCTAACTTCAAGTTACGAAATTATAAAACCTTCGAATTATTTTGGTAGAAAATTGACTTTATGTTGTTCCTCAATTCACCGATTCAATTGCAAGTTACTAAAGGCACAATTTTCTGTGGAATTTGTAAAAATGTGTATTTATAAATTGTTGAACTTACCGTGTGGCATCTATATTCCGTGGCTAGTGCAGTCCATGGTGCAAATTCATATTTGGTAGTCATTGTTCGCATCAGTGCAAAGATCTCAAACGGTTTTAAACACAATTGTTTGGAATAATACGGGACCTTGCAGTCGTACGGTGCATGTAAAAGTTTTCCAAAATAATGCCTAGTTTGCAAGCATTGGAAATAAATTGTTGGATTTCGGCTTGTCTTTATAACAATAGTATGTTCGGAAAATTGAAACACCATAGCGATTTTTTGCTAGGAAATAATTATGGGATAAATACGTATATATTAGTGTCAAAATAATTTGTTTTTTCATCTTATTGAAATCATGCAAGACAATGTTTCATGACATAAGTCCTTATAAATACGCCCAGGGTTCCCGCTTTTGTGCAGGAGTGTACCAGGAAAGGTCGAGATGAAGGAACTTTCCGCCGGTTACTCGACTTGGGACACATAACTTTCGCCCGCCCGGCCCGAAAGAATTGGTACACACGGTCCGGGTGATCGGCCATCCCAGTCACGTACGGGCTTTGTCTGGAGTAGGAGTACTTTGAGAGGCGTGAATCAGACCACACGGCGCCCGAAGACGCGTGTTTGCCCGGACGGACAGTGAAATCTCCCGTGAGTATTCTCTACTGTCATCAGAGCCCGGGGCGTGAGTTCGCCTGTTGAAAGAGGGTACGGGGCATTGTAGTATGGAAGTGAACACACGATCCGGGCGTTCGATCGTACGGGTAGCCCTTCAGTCGTGTGTTCACCTCTGCACAGTGAACATCTCCTGGTGCGGCCTCGCCCTGGAGATCTGTGTTGGTTCCTGAAAATGTCTACAGAAGAGGTGTTGATATACTAACAAGTCTAGTTCAGGAAATACTGGAACTTTGAAATAGAATTTTGGAGATCTACAAAGAGAAAAACAAAATCAGGGAAGGATGGAAGACAATTTATCGTATTCTGAACCTGCAATTTGAAACCATGAGTGAAAGTGAGCGAAAGAACTATGGTACGTACAAAATCACTTTAATTAATCAGTTAATTAAGTTGTCATTGGCGATACAAATGAGAATAATTTTACATTAGAAGAGAGGGATAGTACACACAATATTGGAAGTAACACACCATGTTTGCTATTAAATTACATGTATTTAGATTAAGAGCAATATAGCGTATTTTCGGATGGTGTGTCAAGTCTTGATGTTCCAACATTTTTTAATCCTTGACATTTGCCACGGAACAGAACCAATTTCACTGGAAAAATAATCAGCCGAAACATTTCTCATGACATTGGTACTTATTGGGTTTTGTGCATGAAGCGTCTCAAAATCTTCCAGGCCCACAATGTCCATTGTATATTCATAGTTTACATCATCTCGCTCTCTCACTAAGTGGATTTACGTTGTGAAGTCGGTGAAAAATTCTCCATTTATTTGTTGGTTTGCCAAAAGCGCATTCGATATATCTCCTAACTCGGCTGAGTCGACAGTTGAAAATTATTTTTTTACTGTTAATTGCTTTCCGCCATAAGGGTTTTGTGAGTGCATGTTAAGGCCAAAAGCTTAATTTCCTATTAGAAAATGTGGAACATCAGGGCTAACACAACTATATAGGCCTAAAAGTCTTTCTGGGGGCAGAAGTATGTGACTTGCTTCAGTATTATTCCACAGTGAAGATAGATTGAAAACAGTTGGATCACACTCACTGCCGTAAGCACCAATATAAACGTAAAGAAATTTGTAATTTGTGTCTGCTACTGCCATCAACACTACAGAAAAATAACTTTTAAAATTAAAATTCATGCTTCCACTGAACTCTGGCTTTACGATTCGAATGTGCTTCCCGTTCACAGTGCCGATAAAATGAGGAAAGCTTGTTCGGCTGTGAAATCCCTCTTCCACAGTCTCACAGGATTGTGGTGTGAGTTTTGGAATGAATTTTTTCGGAAAGACAGGTCCATATGGCATTAAATACATGTCGCGCGATTTTTGCAATGGTATACATTCCCAAGCGATGTGAATACTGAAGGTCTGTAAATGTGCAACCACTTGTTAGGTACCTGGAAAGATAACAAAGTGTCAGTAATACAATATACAAAATTATGCAGAGAGTTTTAAAATTAGAAAGCATGTGTATATGTTATTTATCATAATTATTTTACCATGTGAGCTAGTATTGAAGAGATTGACTAACATCAGAGATCAATGAACGACGTGGAAAAACAAGGAAAACGTGAAAATGTCTTCAGGTGCCGGCGCATCAAAACTGCAAACGTACGTATATCACGAATCTCTCCAGTTCCTTGGAAAGGTAAGAACTCATGCTCAGACTACATCTAGCATCGAGCTAATCAGGGTGGAGGAGAAGCGATGAGAAAATATAGAGGAACTTCACATAGAATCCCAAGGTACGCGTTCACACAGTACAGTTCAGCCTACCAAACCATAACAATCGTCTAATGTAAAAAAAAGACAAGATAGTTAGGCAAGTTTGAACTTAAAATTATTTAAGTTCTGGAAAAGCAGGAACCGGAACCAGACCACTGTATCATGTTTTTTAAACAGATCCTGCCATATGTAGCCAAATTCAACGACACTCAAACTATACACATATTTTCAGATAGGTGCTATACAATTTACGAAGAACGTTAACCAAGGTAATCCATAAACAACAGTGGAGCTATATCAAGTCCCTAACATAAATTATGGTCAGCTACATAATCCACCTCAGCATCCAGCTCAACAAGTTAACTGCATACAATACAGGCTTCAGCATGAACGAAGTCCAGCTCTGCAATCACACTCACAGCAGCCCACAAGTGCATCTGTGACGACCATACACTCTTCGAACGCAAGTTATAATTTATCTACACTTCTTCACTTTCCAAGTCAACCCGAGTCATTTGCATCATCTGAAGACATGAACGTGTACTCGCCGTATTCAGATGAGGCTCTTTAATTATGAAACAAGTGCTCATGTTTTCACTGCAATTATTGTGTACCTTTTATTAAATCTCAGATTTAAAACGAACGCTTGGCACTTCATTTATCCAAAACTATACAAAGTGTGACTGAAACTATAGAACACATTACTTAACATTCGATTCGGGTTAAATAACTTAACACGTATTACTTAGTGAACTAATAAATTCAAACACTGTTTATGATATTAACTTAGTATTTAAGTATTTGCTGTAACATATAAGGCAATTTTTAGCCGTTTTAAAATTAAGGTGGGGGTGTTTTTCCTTCTCAGTCATCCGGTTTGTTACAATACAGATCCAGCTACTTCCTACCTTAAGGTCACTGCAAGTATCTCTTTTGGTCGGACGCAGTTGCTCATGTTGGTATTTTGTCGTTGCAGCAGTAGTTTTTATATATTATCTAGGAGTTCATCAAATGTGGGCACAGACCTACGGAAGTAATTAAAACATTTCATGCCGTCCTCTCTTTTCTCAAGGAAAATTGGTAAATATTAAGAATCACTACTCATCATGTACCGGCCGAACTACTGATTTTGGACACATAGTTTACTGATGAAAAATATTTCTAGAGACGTTCTAAGTAGTCCTACGTAAAATTGTTTTATGTAAGGTTATATTAGGTTAGTTTATGTTAGGTTGTTAGGTTATTTTAGGTTAGGTTGTTAGGTTAAGTTACGTTTGTTTAGGTTAGTTTTAGATAGATTAGATTAGTTAAGTTATAATACGTTATGTTAAGTTAAGTTTGATTAGATTAGTTTAGGTTAGGTTAAGTTAGATTAGTTTATGATAGATTAAGTAGGTCAGGTAACCTACCCTGAATTAGCCTAACATTAGGTAAGGTTACCTAATCTGACCTAACCTAATGTTAGGTAAGTTAACCTAACATAAACTAAATTATGTAAATTAACCTAACCTAATCTAACTTAAACAAATCTGAACTAACCTAACCTAACAAAAAAAATTACGTAGAACTACTTAGAAAGTCACTAGACACGTTTATCATCAGCAAACTACGTGTCTAAAATAAATAGTTTAACCAGTACACGATGAGCAGCGATTCTTAATATTTACCGAAAAAGGGAATAAAATACTCCATGCCAATGCTGGTTTTCTAAAATGTTATGAATCCACACACTCCTAAAGCGTTTTCGTTTCCGTCTGTGTCGAAGCAAACACACAACTTCATCTTTCTTACGCCTGTCTAGTTCCACGCCGGCTACACAAATGACGTATATTTACAATGTGAACGCGAGAGATCATTTCACGGACGGGCGAGCGCTCGGACCGTGTGTTCTTGGCCTAGGGTGAGGTAGATGACTGATGGAGCAGCGACGGAATGCAGATGCGGGGGAAGTGGGAGTTCCCCGGGAAAACTCGCTGGCCAACGGCAACGTCCACCACATTTCTCACATACGAAAAATCCTGGACCAAACCCACCAGAGATCGAGCCCGGGTCTCCTAGGTGAGGGGCGAGAGGTATGACCCCTCGACCACCGCTGCCCCTTAAGTGCTTAAATAAAAATTAAATTAATATCAATCATAAAAAGAGTATGTTCAGCGCTTTTATTTTCTCGGAAACTTTGAACGAAATAATTACCAAGAGTGTAAAACATTCACATTTATGTTTTCATAACTGCCCCCCCCCCCCATATTTTAGATGGACAAATAATTTTTAAAAAATATTAATTTGTTAAATGAACAAGTAATTCGCATGAAATTATGTGTACAATTTCTGGCACAGAATTGAGACAGTACAAAGTTATAGTCATACAAAGACATATTGGCTACAATGTTCGTGTCAGTGTTTTGAACGTTATGTAACCGGAACGCAAACAACAGGATCAAAGCCTAGGTGATCGCGGACATAAGGCGGATCTTCTTCGCTTACTAGTTGCCACTTCGCCTCTGCGTGCATGGCGTTCATACGGCTTCAGTTTCTATCCCGAGAACCCTTTTAAACTCGCCTGCAAAAATTATGAAAATATTTGCAATTAGTAACGCGCCCCTAAGCGAAACTGCCGGCTTTATCTTGCGTCGATAATTAAATTTACTGTTTAAGTAGATAAAAGTTAGTGGTGTTTCGCACTGGCTCGCTCAGAAATAAATTAATTAGGGGCACGGTCTACAGCAGTTTTCATCGTCATATTTTTATATTTGTACCAGATAACTATTTTCTTAATTTAGACATAAATTGTGACAAAAATTTTCTCGTATGAAACTGTATGTCTCGTACTTGTAATGATTCAAAGATGTCAACATTTTGCCATCAAAACCAATTGACATACCAAACCGACAAAAAAATAATACAATGGAATACGATGTCGTAAGCCACAACGTCTCCTATATAAAAACAAAAAAAAAATTGTTTGAAAAAAATTGTGTACTATTTAATTTTTAGTTTCAGCGCTTAAGGTCAAGGTCAAAGTGATACCATTTTTCGTATTTCTTCAGAAAATGTTGACAGTTTTGGGCACTGGCAGTTTACGTCACACTAAATGTGGATACTTAAACTGCAGGAATAGAACTGACCGAATCAAAGTAATAAATTTGGTGCCATTTTCTAAGGAAATGGAAAACTTAATATGAACGACTCAAAATCAAGGGTTTAAATACCTAACTATAACTATGAGTATTTGTTTGTTCATTATATTTGGTGCAATTTGGTGAAGTAACGGGTAACTTTATCTAAATGAATCAAACTGAATGGTTTAAATGCTTAACTATACGTAATTGTTTCTTCATTAAATGGTCCCGAAACAAATATATTGAGTTGATCAGTGTTACACTTACATTGCACGAAACTGCGCAACACAACAATGTGGTGGCTCAGAACTGCCAACATTGTCTGTAGTTTTGTAAAACATATTATAATATTAAGTAAGAATGAAGCAACGACGGATTGCAAGGGTAGGGAAAAACTGGAACACCTCGAACAACCAACTGTCAATCATGTTTCCTGCATGCAAAAATCGGGAACGACCTAACTGGTAGTCGAACCAGGATCGTCAGGAATGAGGGTAAGTTTGAGTGGCCTTGTGACTTCACCACCGCGGGACTCACTGCAGACACAGACAACCATTGCAGACAAATGCACCTGAAAGTGTCAGAACTATGACTGAATTATATCAGTCATGTTGACTTGTATCATAATAATAATATTGGGGGAAAAGAAAATAGGTTTATTGCCCGTGCTATAGGCAGGGTCTACACGAACAAGGGATTTTATTTCTGAAAGAAGCCGTTATATCAAATAGAGAGAAGCGCCTGTCGTTCTGTCCGTCTAGGATAACGGATGCGGTAGTGCTGAAACAGCCGAGTAATGGATGCGTGAAAAGAAACAGCTGGGTACCCCATGCTTCAATCGTTAGGATTCCTGTTCGAAATATTTTAGCCTTTTGGAGTATTGAGTTGATCCCGGGACCCTATAAAGGGTGATTACACAACTAAAATTCTTGCCAATCAACGTGTACAGTCTTATGAAACTGATACATTTAATATACACATATAACGACAAAACAAAATTAAACATTATAGTTATTAATTCGTAGCTTTTGTTTATTACAATAACAAAAAATTTTGAATTGTTTTAAATCATTGAATCATTTATTGTAATATTAAACATTCGAAACGCAATCGACGCCCCCCCCCAAAAAAATCTATATTTATTCAAATAGTGCAAAGACAACATCAATTTTAATAAATAGTTCAATGAAAAACATTACAATTCCTTATACACTGCCGCATTAAATTTTCTTGATATAAGAATTTTATAAAATCATTTTTGAACTATTGTAATTACGTAAATCCTTATCAGCAAATCACATTTTCTATGCGCTAACATTGTTATAGTGGAATACAAAAGCAGCCGTTGGCAATGTAACAACTTCACACGACATTTAAAAATCTCTTATTTTCTTTGTTTTATTCACGTATATACTGTTTCCCCTCTCAACAACACATTCATTCGATGTTTTTGTGAAGTTACCCAACCAATAATACCGTGTTAACAAACACGCTTAACATTAATATTATTAGAATGTTAAAAATACAAGTTGTAAAAACGAAAATGATAATTTTGAAAATAAATAATGAATCACCATAGCAAACATTTAAGTGAAGATCGTCTTACTATGTTAACAATAGAGTCTGCAAATTTTGAAATGCGTGTTTAGAAGGTAAAATTTCCAAACTTAATAAAACTACTCACAGCCAGCACATCGAACCCCTACTTTGTACAGTAACATGTAAGAGATCATGACTGAAACTGCACTTTGTTTCTTGTACATTATTTGTTAATACTTAGTGGACCTGGCGTGTGAGACGTGCTGTAGGGTGGTACGGAAAGTCGTTTTTCATGTATGGTTACTAAAATGTTTCTAATGCGTTTACCTACGAAAAGAAAACACACTTCAAATGAAGTCCCTATGATTTTAAAAATGCAGTCCGATAATTAAAAACACGATTATCAAGCTCCTCTAAACGGCTAAAAACGACTTTTTCACATTACTGTAGCCGAGAAAATATAAATCGTAATCGTAAAATAAAATCATAGATACATGCATTCGACTTTACAACATACTTTCCACAAATAAAATTATAGGGTCATCGCTTGAAGTCCCGTTGAAAAACAATTACTACGTAAACACTGCGCGCTAGTTTAGTCCTCCGCGCATAGAGGCGATGAGGTGTTTGACGCACGGGTTATATTCGACTTATCGCCTTCCCCGTTTCCGTGCCTCAAACGTAAAAAAAGCTACGGTCCACTAACTCTTAAGGGTCGTTTAGGACCTGCCGACTATAATGTGATACAATATCTAAAGTAATAAAATTGTACGAATGAATTTGTGCTCCATAGTGTCATTAAAACCTTCTGCGAATATTTAAGATCTTCAATACAACTATTTTCTTAACCAACACTAGGTCTTTACTCGTATCAGTATCACCCAACATAGGCGGTAGCTTCTACAAAACTTGTAATTTTAATTTAGATATTTAAATTCGGCATACATGAGGAATTTGTTACACTATTTTTCATATGTACATCACAGAGCCATGGTAGAAGTAGTGGCTAGAGAGCTCACTTCCTACCAAAACGATCTGGGTTTGGTTCCCGGTTTTCGTATGTGGGAGACATGGTGAACGTTGCCATGAAGTAGCGGGTTACATCTGGGTACTCCCATTTCCCTCGCAGTTCACATTCCCGCGCTTCTTGTTTGTAGTAGCTTATGTCATCAGTCAGGTCCTGCAGACGCTTACTGGCTCCCAGTTAAATGTCGAACTGTTGGTGTGCTTCACTGTTTCCTCAAGTTGGCTACCCTATCCATTTTTTTTTTTCGTGTTATCATTTTTTTAAATTTATATTAGAAATAAAAAATACCAGTTTTCCGTTTCCTCAGATTAAGTTTCTTTGCCTTACAAAATGTGTGACTTACAAAACCTACTCATTCATTTTCTTATTATAGCTAAAGTATTGCAGATATTTCACAAAAGACATAGTTAACATGACTCAAAACTAATGTGTAGGAATATTACTAGCTTACACTGCATTCTGGCTTTCGGATAATTGTCTGGATAATGGTTGTCTGATAAAATGATAAAAGTAGTTTGTGTACAGTTACATTTCGTATGTGTGACAAGTGTATAATAAGACAAGGAGCACCAACTAAACAATAGGAATGGTGCAGTTTATAACCTAATATTACAAAAGTTTCATTGAAAACCAGAAGCTGTCAGAAGTATGTATACAAAACATACATAAAGGAAATCAGATAATAATGTTTGCCAGACTTAACTAACAAGAATTTTATTAGAGTGACGCGTTCCAGCACCAAAGTCTAGATACACGACAAATTCGCGTTATTTTCTGACAGCTGATTAGACTCCTAGTGACTATAGACTCGTTCGTCGTCTCCCGCTGGCCGATATTATCGTGACTTGCCGCGGAGAATGCTTACGCGGTAGAGAGGTCAGTCTCTGTAAAGACGTAACACACGTAAATGACAACACATAAAAGTTCGTGGACAATTGAATCGCATATTATGCTCTGTTATGTATAGGAAAGTGAAATTTAGTCTCCTACTAAATAAAAACGTGAATTGCGCATGTCTTTACCAACATTTCTCGCAATGAAATCAGATCTACCGGATGCAAGCGTCATATGTGGTTAACCAGAAATGCATCACTACTGCAATTTGTTTATTTTCAGGGTCAACAAAAACTTTGCTTTATGATTTCCTTTTTATTTTGTCTTCTAAAACTTTATATAGAGTTAATAATTGGTCTATGCACTATACACTGAGCATCATTGAGTGTTGCGTATTGTGGGACTCGGAGAGGTTGGTGGTACTTAAAGAGGAATTCGTTTTCTGTAAAATCAACATTTGCGTGTGTATGCATATGTCCGTCAATATTTTTTTCTGGTATCATAGTTTCTTTCCAGGAAATGTAAAAAAGTTATTATCAGTAGACACCACTTTTTACTTCAGTCCTGTCGTGTGTCATTACGTATAAAAAATAGTAAAAACTGCTAAAAAGGAAATATTTAGGACATTCACACTCAGTCCCTTGGAGGCAGAGAAGAAAACGTTATCCTGGCGTCTGTATTTATATATTTTGGCACATGCAACAATAAAGAAAATATTACAGATCTAATAAGCGTGTTATTGGACTACAACGACCGTGATGGGTGGGCTATAAGGCAGTCCCATGCTAGCTAGTCACTAGCCTCATAGCCTCTATGTGCAAGTCGCTCAAATGACGTCTGTCTTCACCTTGAGAACTGCGCTTAAGGCGGACGCCTACTTCACGCTTCAAATGCGTTGCACTGTGTTAGTGAATAGGTTGTTTTCAACGAAAATATTCCGCGAGTGCTCATTGTGCCAACGTACGAAAAGAAAACAAACTTCAGACAAGGTCGGAACCTCATTGTTAAGACACCGCACTCATTAAAAACACTGTTTCTAAGCCATCCAGCATGGCTGAAAACGACCTTTCCAGACAGCCACATTTAAAAATGTACTAACCGGATGTATGTGAAACTCAGATTGCGACCTGCACTGAACTTAGCTGCAGACTTTCCACTAATAAAAGTATACAGTCACCGCTTAGTGTCCCATAGTAAAAACCGTTCGGCGGGAAGCCTGCACGCTTGTTTGCCACTTGGCTCATTGAGGCGACGCGGCATTTGATGCGCACTTCAAGGTCGACCTTACTGCTCCGTCGTTTAAGAGCCTCTCACGCGCGAATAGGCGGTGACCTTAATGTCCCGTGTTAGTTAATATGATAATGTTTAGTAATTCTATCCTGATTATTTATTTGGCAATATTTAACTGAAAATATTACCATAGGGACGTAGCTAATTAATTTAATTTTCAATACGTACGTTTTATTTGGAAAATTAAAGCGTAACTATGAAATAACTATGTTCTTTTACATTCTAAGACATAATATCACCAAATGATATACGCTGAACAACTCCCAGTACCTATTTCATCCAATAATAGGCACCTATTAGTAAAATGTAAGCTCTATACATAAAATGAAGTGCCCCACTCACTCATTCATTCCCTCCTCAACGCACAGTCTAAACCGCTGGACCTATAAAAGTGATATTTTCAGTGTAGCTTCCCCTCACGGCGTAGACACCCACTAAGAAAGAATTTTTCGAAAATCGGAAATTAAAAGGGTGAAAAGTGGCAAAACGTGTTTTCGCGAAATTCTCGGTAACTCTCCAACCTAATTATATGTTGTTAAAATTTTACTCCAAAACATTGCCTAAGCAAATGCATATTTCACAATTTTTCGAAATTCGGAAATTAAGGGGGTGAAAAGCCGTTATGTGTGTTCTCAATGAATCCTTTTTTTCTCTTAAACCACTTCGAATCATAATGGCGCTCATGTAAATGTATAAAAAGGGGGTTTAGGATTCTTCAATATTCGTCATTGAAAGCTGATAAAAACATTAATACGTGTTCCCAAGTAATCATCCGTATCTCCCAAACCATTTTTGAGATATAGAGGTGGTTTTTGCTTTAAAATTAAGCTTACGTAAATATCTAAATAAATAACTCAGGATTTTTCGAAATTCGACAATTACGGGTGTGAACAGTAGTAAAATGTTACAGAACTCCGGAAAAGTGAATATTGACCACTGAGAAATAACTCAAAATTTGCAAACGATACATATTTTGCTCTACAAAATACAGTTATTGATTATCATAGAGAAGTAAAGATGAATTAAATACGAAGATGTTCCGCAATTATAGTACGCTCAGCGAAGTGGACTGGACAAAGCTGTTCATATTTTTTTCGATTCAACCACGATATCTCAGTGACCTAATGAGCCATCAATATGCTCTGTGATTCAAAAAGTTGCGTGAGTAAATCTCAAAAAGCAGTTCTAGGGTTTTTTCAAAATCGAAATTTAAGACGAGAAAAGCTTGGAAATAATTTTTGGAGATAATGAAACTAACCTGACGAGAAATCGACATGCTCTTTCCTTTAAAGTTTGCGTACGTAAACATATACAAACCAATTTAAGGGGATTCGCAAAATAGAGATATTCAGAGAATATAGTAACACTATTAATAAATACGCAATTAAAAGTTAGTTACCCTTATCTATAGTACACGCGGGCGAAGCTGCAACGGGACAGATAGTATTTCTATAAATAATGATTGCCGGTTATTCGTAACATTCTTCAATTACTAAGTGAAACTTAACAAAAGATGTGACGCGGCATCTTAAGTTCGCGCTTGATGGTACACTTTCATTGATTTAATGATTATTGCTACGAAATAGGACTTGTTTTGTACTGTTATGACAATTTTTTAGCTTTCTTATTATTTTTACAATGGCATATCAAAATCTAAATTTGCAAGAAACGGTTTTATGATTTAAAGAAAAACCAACAAACTTAATGAACTGAAAAATAATCCACGCCGAGTAACAACTGTGCCGCCCACAAAGTTTAAATATGTTTAAACAAAACATATAAACCCTTTGGATTTTTACAAATATTTTTACATCCTAAATTTTAATTTTAAATTTCAGCAATATATTTAAATAAACCATTATTTTATCTTAAAATTTTATATATGAGACCCTGTAGCCTACAACATTTTTATTCAGAGTGAATTATTTCAGTTCTGTAAGTGATTTAATTTTCCTTCAGAGCATAAAGCCGTCATAAACTAATTTGGACTTCGACGTGCTACTATTAAAAATATTAAGAGAGTTAAAAAAAATTATAGTAAAAACAGTTACGATGTATGCCTCAAAAACAAACCATAACTCGTAAAATATGAAAAGGATTAACGTTGTGAAAATTTTCAATCAAGCGTATAATTTTTTTCTAGTATAAAATGTTCGCTCCTACTCCTAAAACACTATGACGTTAACAAAAATACGTGACACGTCAACCGTTTAAGTAATAGAAAATGCATGAGTTATTGATTGAAAGACTGATCACCCAAACATTTAAGAGTTGTAACTCAAGTCACTAGTGATTTTTAAATAATTCATACATTTGGGGGTGTTTGACAAACTTAAGTGTTTAGTTGGAAATATGCCTTTGACTGCGAGTATTACAAGATTGTAGAAAACTCACACTTACATATGACTAAGCACTATAAAAAGAGCAAGAAAACCGAATAAACATACCAAGGAAGTCATAGATGGCTAAATTCAGCAAACATACATTTAATTCCGGAATAGTGACTAGGTTATGGTTAGTAATTTTCCATTTGCATTTACTTTATTGATAGGTTCGTCCGGCATTATTCTCCAAAGTATTTGCTTCGGTTGTCTGTGCATCACGTGCGTGGCGGAAGAAAGAACAGAAAACAAAAAAAATACAAAATACCTCAGTAACTGTATTTTATCTTTGTGCAATAACGTCCCCAAATTACGGCAAATGCGATAATTCTGGTGATGAAGGCGCGTTAAAATCCCACGCGGAAATGCCAGATAGTAATGGCCTGCGCATGCATAAGCAACCAGAAGGCTCTAGACGAAAATTGCAAGCGAAAATAAAGAAGAAGAAATATAAAACCGTCCTCAACTGCGTGGGTAGAGACTCACTCGACGATCAGCGGAACGAGCGAGCAGATTGCAGGCAGCCGACGTTATTTTCGCCCGCCGCCATTAGTTTTCGCCTGGCGTCTGTAGTGGCCGCAGATTAGAAAGCGCCGTCAAGCGAGAGAGTCAACACGACCCAGAGATGAAAAGATGTTGCGCCCTTCCAACCGCGAGTTATCTTGCGGCGCTAGTGTCGCGCCCAGCAGACCGGACTGCTCCAGTAATCGTCGCTCCTTTTGCCCCTTGACGCCCGCTTCCCGCTCAACGCCACTTCGCAAATCGATCCGCCCTACACAGTCAACGAAAAATTCGTACTTTCACCAATAAATACATTCTAAACTTAACATCCCAAAACATTTGTCGGTCTAAGCAGTACAACAAGAATGTAGCACGTTATTAAAATGGTCTAAAATTTCCGTATTCCTGTGAGTACTAGGGCCATATATTTTTATGAGCAGACTGTTATATGTGGAACAACAGAAAACATATTTCGAAGACCTGTCATAGTTCAAGTAATATGTTTTAATTTTATAAAAAAAAAAAATATTGGAAACTGGTTGCCTAAAAACGTTTGTTCTCATTTCGAATACCGGCAACTGTTTTGAAATATTCAAGAATTAAGTTATTTGTAATTATACAAAAATGTTTATAAATATACAGATAAATTTATACAGTCCAAAGGTAAACTTAATTTTTATTGGGAGGGGGGACTAATTTATAAGGCTTTGTTTTGCTAAAAGTGCAAATTAATTTAACAGTGTACGGGCGAAGCCGTGTTGCTCACGTAATGCGGTTTTCGCCTCTACGCGCAAAGCGGGTAACTAGAGCCTGGTGTTTTCGTCGTGTAACGTTAAGCTACGGTGCTCTGAGCAGCGAACTTGTCGTTTTGTTGGCTGGAAGTCTGGAGTAATGTTCATAGTAGTCGCCTGTGTTAATATCGCACGGTATCTCGGCCAGTACAGTCGGAGACGGGACAGTGTATAAAACAGTTGCTAGCTGTCTTTGATAAACCTTATTACAGTTTCTAACAGGCGAGGTTTCTCCACAAATTTAGTTTGATTTTTCAGATAGGTAAACTCGTGCATAAAATGGACTGAAAATTACATAAAACAAAAAAGTGAATTTCTTTCCAACACTAGTTTCACATAACTACGAGCGCTTAGTCAAAAACATTGACCAACAATACCTTGCGTAAATTCACTTCTAAATTCTGGAATTATTTCCCTGTATGAAAGTGGTTTAAAACTTTTCATCACACAGTTGTATTTAAATAATTTTAATAATTTCATGTACATATGTTAGAAAAATAATGTATAAAAATCAGAACGTTTTAAATTTAAATCCTAATATTATTGAGATATGTTGTTTGTGTAATAATTGTTTACTAAGATAGTTATAACTAAGTTGTTTTAAATTAAAATAAGGTTCAATAAAAACCATGTCCAGTGTAATCTATATAAATTAAATATTGTAGATTTCACAGAGAAAAGTGTTACCAACATTTGTCTGTATTTAGCTTAACAAGTGAGACGAGCTAAGGCAACCAAATATGTTTAGGCAATAATTTTCTATGTAATTATTTAAACTAAAGTATTCGTAGTGAAGTTTGGTCGAAATGTTCATACTATTATGCCCATGAAAGAAATTAAGCCATATCTTATTTCAGTAGCCAAAGACTCTCAAAATATATTTTCAGGTTGAATATTTCAATTAAGTGACAGCCAACACAGCGAAGTTGCTTTGATAAGATAACATCGGCGTTATTAAGTACTGTTATGTTTTAAACGTTTATTCAACGTTTAAGAAAAATAATTAAAACGTTCTACGCGGAAGACAACATTCCTCAAAATTAATTAAGTCTTATGCGGGCACCAACATTGCTGGCGTTATTAGTAAATTGAATACAACTCGGATACTCAGAAGAGCAAGAAACGACGATTACTTCGAGCTATAAAGACCTCGAAAAATCGTAATACTGTACTAGCAAATTTAATAATACATGTTATTATAACCACAGTATTTGATAGCCAACTAAAGTATTTAAACGATTAAACCAAGTGTGTGTTCAAAACATCCACAATTTTTAACATTATGCAAAAATTAATTTATTACGTAACAGTTCGAATGCAAAATAAATATAACTAGGCAGGTCTGTGTAGTCTAGCAAAAATTACGTTCATTGGAATTATTTTCTACGCCCAAAATAAACAGAAGAGTCTGAACTACCCCAAAATTATCAGGTACATTCATCAATAACGCAACGCAATCAAACACACGCAGATTTTTTTTTTTCACACATTTCCTTACAGACGAGCGTCTACTTGCTTCCACTTATCCTTCGTTCTTGTAAAACATCATTCTTGCTTATACATGGCGGATTCTTGCATAAAATAAAGAAGAAGAAGTCGACACACGAAGGTGAATGTATTGTTTCCTTACTCATTAGGAAAAGTTTGCTAAAATCCTTTCTAAAAATGTATACATTGCTGAATACTCACGAAAATTATAAAATTACTTTATTTCTTGCTGTGCATGAAAACGATTCAACCGTTGTCTCAGTAAGATTAGCTAACAAGGTTAAGGACTCTGGTTGATTGCGAAGTTTCCTGCTTAACTTACCGTGAAGGGAATAGTTTATCTTTTAGGAAACTTAATAAGAAATGTGTTACATATCTAATGAGAGCGTGTTGGTAATTAATTACTTCTGTCATCCGCCGATGTGACAGAATATATATTTTGACTTGGTTAATTCTAATAAAGGTCAGAAAGGTCATTGTTAAAAGTTTGTCACAGAGAAAATTTCTGCCGCTATGAGCGCTGGTATCGGCAACGGATGCATGCTAACCAATCACAGAGTTTCCTGATATTAAAGTTACATAAAGTTGATAATTTATAACGCACGTTTAGTTTCCTTTCACGTTAAAATTAAATTCAATGACTTCTGTAAATTCCGAGCCTGTTTAAATTTAGTTTTACTACAGTTTCGTATTTTATGGTCCCTTAGTGATAGCAGCGAAACTAGAGGCAGAAATTTACCCTGTACAAAACTCTCCCATAAGAAAACACATTTTCTTTCTATCCTGCAGTAGAATTAACCTTAGTAGGGTTTAAGACACGTGCGCTTGTAAGAATTTATGATATACAGTGCGGAATTGAACAAGTGTTAGATATTGATAGAGCTGGAATACGAGATCAAATGGGACATATTTTATTAAGAAACTCACGTGTGGAAATACCTCACGATACCCGCGAATCTCGAAACCAATTAAAAGAGAAAGCAGATAGTGCGAATAGAATGTGCCTACGTGCGGTTCGGAATAAAGTGAGCATTCAAGAAAGCCCTACTAAAATTATATTTTCAGCCATTTCGTGTCTTTCCGCATGTAACAGCTAACTACAGGAAATTTCTAACCTCTCTGCACACGTCCCTTGATGGTTGCGCATCTAAGATAAATTGTACAGTCTGTACAAAAATTCATCCAGTTTGATAAAATAAAAAGTGTTAATTATATAAAATACAATAACGTTGATTTTGGTTGTTTTTATTTCAATATTGCTGTATTCAGATAATATAATACACGGAACTATATCGCGTGAATTCGCTGCCAACCTGGCAAGGAGTAAAGCAATTAGAGGTAATGTTGAGTTATGTGCAGTAACGGCTAGTGATATTTTTCAAAGGTTAAATTTTTAGTGCTCGCTGTATCCCGTATGACCTATAGGTAAGTGCGTCCGCACAATCCCGTTGAATGAGGTGGTGAAACGGTAACACGTTGGACTCGCAATCGGGAGGACCCGGGTTCGATCCCTCGCTCCTGTCATCCTGATTTCGTTTATCCATGGTTTCCCGAAATCACTCCAGGTATCTTTGATGACGTGCCACATGACATGTTAAAACGCTGCACCGCTTGCATCACATGTGGTGTAGGTCATTTAAAGCAGCGGACATAACTACAATTTACAAAACGCTTACATACATGCACATTTGTTAAATATCCTATCCTGTCTTGTTTTCATTTCAAAATACACGAAAATCATTACTAGAGATCCGGAGATTCAGCGACTCAACATTCCTGTGTAGATTCTTCCATGTAATACTTATTTGTTGGCAACTGTTCTAGTGAGGGAGCAATTAAACATTTGGCAATATAGAGCGGGAGTTGGAGTTATCGTGTAGGTTCGCCATTGGTTCAGAATTTTCAAGAAAAGTCATAAACAGTCGCCTAATATAAAACGTTACCTACATACACATAAGTTATAGGCTTAAATATAATATCCCCTCAATTGAATCAGTGAAATTTTCGGGTCTTTGATTATCATTGATTTTACGTTTACTTCCATTTTCTGTTGAAGGCTATGCAGAATTGTTCTGCACGTTATAGTTCAATTATAGAATTATTAAAGTAACCACTACATTTCATATAAATTAGCATAAGGGTAATAACGTATAATTTCATATTTTACGACTACTTTTGAACAGGTCCTGGAAGTTAAGTCGTCCATATTCCGACTAAACTTTCAAGATGATAAATGACGCTTTTAAAGCAGTTTGAGCTAATAAACCGGTTTTGTCTCTTAAGTTAATTTTGCAGTGCAATGTACAGTTTAGTGCGAGCAGATTTCACTAAATTTACAACTTTTTGATTTGTTTTGATATGATGAGCATGAAATTGCCTTAGGAAATGTTAACGGTTTGCTAGGCTTCAAGAGAGTGAGTGAGAGATTTTGGTCAGGGCTTAACATCGAGGTCTTTAGCGCTGGTGAGGGGTGACATGAGGTGTGTATGGAGTAGCGCCGGAATGAAAGGGCGGGGGAAACGGGAGACTTCCGAGAAAATCCACCGACCAGCGGCATTGTCCGGCATGATTCCCACATGCGAAAATCCGGGGACCGACGCCGCCGAGAATCTAACCCGGATCGCCTTGGTTGGAGGCGAATGGTGTGACCATTCGGCCACCGCGGCCCCGCTAGGCTTCAATATATTGTATTAAATTCCTACGCATTTATTTTGTTACTGGTGAGTCCCTATTTGACTGGGTTAATCTTGTTCCGGTTTGCTACAACCCAACGTCTGTGATTTGTCTGTGAACAGCTATACCTGTGAGACACAATCATAAGCCAGTCTAGAAAGCACAGGAAGCTATACTAAATTAGAGAACACACTTGCACGAAAGATTCTCATAAATTTCCACCATCTCTAACGACGCATTTCTTGTTCCGTGAAATACGGAGGAGCGATGGGTCTGAGTCAAGGACCACTTCTGAATTCCTTGTTTGGAAGACTGCAACTAAGTAATAGTGAGGTCATCCGAGTGAGGTGGCTCAACGGTCAAACGTTGGTAAGGTAAGGTAAGTGGGTTTTACGTCGTGTCGTCAGCGAGGTCATCATGGACGTTGACACACAACTTGGTACAATGACAGGAGCTGCTAGAGGAGTCGGCCATGGCCTTTGTTAAGGATCCATCCCAGCATTCGCTTAGAGCGATTTCGGGAAACCATGACTAGAACGTTGCACTCACATTCGGGAATATCCGGGTTCGAGTACCGACTCCGGACATCCTGTTTAGATTTTCCATGGTTTCCCGAAACTGCTCCTAGAGAATGCTGGGTTCAAAACATTGTTTCGTTCTAGGCGATATTGATTGGACAAATCAGTAATGTAAGTACGTCGAGTCAATTAGTAAAGCTTTTACTTTCATTCTCTTCCTTACTGATTAACCTATATAATACCACATAAACTACGTGTTCTGAAGAGGGTGTTCTGAAAATATGCTAGAACTTTTAAAGTCCTCACAAAAGCCTCATGAATGCAGTTGCAACTAGCAGTTTGGTTGTTAGGACACGTAACTTCAGGCAGATAACCACAGAGGCCACTCTATCAGGCACCATCTACATTAACAATTATCCTGTTTCCCAAGCACCATTGCCAATACACGACTGAGGTAAATTCAACTGCAGGTTAGAAAGATCAATGTTAAATGTTTGTCACGGGGAAGATTTCTACCGCTTGAGTGCTGGCATCGGTAATGGGTCTAAACTGACCAATCACGGAGCATTCCCGAATTTTAAGTTGCATTTAGATGATGTTTTATAACGCGATATTGGTATATTTTCCCTTTTAAATTAAGTAAATTGACTTACATCATTTCCAAGCCAATTCAAATTTAATTTTATTACGGTTTCGTATTTTTCTGGTCCGTTAGCGATTGCAGCGAAACTAACGCCAGAAATTTTCGCTATGCCAAACTCTCTGATAAGAAAACACATTTTCATTCCAACCTATAGCCGATATAATATTAACCATGGCTAAGAATGATAAATTATCGCGTGTAAAGTTGAATGTTTGCTAGGCTTCAGTGTGTTTCCTTTCTGAGGTTTATCTTTCCTTACTGGCGAGTCTCTATTTGACTGGACCAGTGATGATTCTTATGAGCTACGAGTGAACACCTGCGATTTGTCTGCGAAAATCTAGACCATGCCACATAACCGTCGTCCAATAATTCAAAGCTCAGGATGCTACACTGACTTGAACGACACGTAGATTTTAAATATTATCGTTATTTTTATCCGTCTCTCTCCATGGCGAATTTCCCTCTTATTTCCTTCCTTGGTTTATAATTAAGTGTATCCCATTTCTAATTGTCACGCTCTCGACGAGACGTCAGGCTAAATAAAAATAGTAGGGAGTTTAAGGTAAGAACCTGTTGTTTTAACAACAAGGAAGCGTTAACTGTGATGGTATGAATTATACGACTTGGAATGAACTCGTGCTATAAAAGTTACAAATAATTAAGAGTGGGTATGGGTGCTAATGTATATTTTAGCGACTCAAACTCTCGTAAAGAACGAGACGATGGATCATCGCGGGAAAACTTGACTGTGTGTTGGGTTTCAACGCACGTTCAGCTTATGAAAATGTTACTGGTTTCCGTTTGTACGCGGACCTGTTACACTATATGACTGAGCCAATAAGAATCCCTCTATTGTAATATTTGATGCCTACTATTTGTCTGCAGACAGCTATGCTGTGCCAGACGTATGTCACCCAATCATGAACGTCACAAGAAACTACAGTGTTTTCAAGGGCATGGTATACCATTATCTCTAGTCACGCCTAATAAAAAAGAAGCATTTACAGAAAAGATAAAGTGGCGCAACAGTAACAAAGAGCGCTATTTTTTTTAAACCAGAAACAGCATAAACAATGCATAGTATTTAGTTAACATTATAAGCTGTATATTTTTGCAAGTGGTTATTTTATTTGAAAACGTGATTTGGAGTTGAATTATAAATGTATGTTATTTTCTTTAACTACGAAATGTGGTATAGAGTGAAGTTATAGATGATCATCACGAAATGTGTTGCTTTATAGCAGAAATATTTATCAAAGCAATTCGAAACACAAATACAGGCGCAATGGTTTCAGTTTAATGTTCTTGATACTTTTTTAGCGCAGACGAGTTAAGCAGTAAATACTGAAATACAATGGAATTTTATGAATTGCCTTAGAATTCTCAAAAGAGATAATTTAAGGTTTCATGTAAGTGTTATTCATTCAGAGACAAAATTTTAAGCTTTTAAAATAAGTAGATTAAATAAAAATGAAACTTATCGTGATGGACAGATCATGTGATAGTACTGAGATTGTTAAATTATTTGATCTTACATACAATAGTCATGGCAGTGCAAGTGTACTGCTAGTCAGAGTTCACTAGGATGCACAAAATTATATTTTAAGCCCTGAATACATAAACGCGTGAGTACTTCTTGCACATACATGTAGATTTTCATACAATAATCTGGTAGGGTTTTGCCACACTGGTTAGAGACGGCAATAAAAACTGTATTTCATGCATATACGACTGACACAGTCACCCTTATTGTGGGATCGATTTCGTATTCTATTATCTTGAAATCTATAAATAAAAAATTTAATACAATTCTGTCGGAATTTTCTTGAGCGAAAAGTAGTTAAGAAATGACTTTATAAAACTATAATGTATGGAAGTCTACATAGAATAACTCAAAAAATGGAAATTCTACACGTATTTATTTTTGTTAATTATGAAAGCACGATTTTTTGTGAAACTCAAACATATTAAATTTCTGCATCACAGACAAGGAGTTCGTTAGAATTTAAACTCTGACTGTGGCGAAATGTTTGGTCATGAAATCAGCAAATCAGTTGCCCGTAAACTTTTGACTTTTCTTTACCAACTCTGACAAATAAAGTACTTAAATCATTGCGGTCGTATGTAACGCATTACTTTATATACGGCGACCTCTTTACTATATTGTGCACAATCTCAAATCTAAATTAACCAACAAACACGCCAACATTGTTATAAATTCAATCGTGTGTATTGTAAGCAGTGTGTGTTAAATAAATAACCGCTGAACGCACCAATTGTAATCTACTCGTTTTTGAAAGTCAGTGTGAAAATATACAACACAACATCCTAGACAATGATATTTGCTAACTTTACGAGAGCAAATTTACTCAAAATGATGCACTTGTAAAGCGTGATATATTTCGCCGCAATTAAATCTACGAGAATTAGGCGTTAAGAGATTGTTCTTGGAAGGTACGTTGCTCGAGATTAAGTTTCCTTCAGTAAACTTGCAAAAAAATATGGTCTAGGGATGCTGTCCCTTTATTTTGCAGATTGTCTTCGAGAAACATACAATTTTAAAGTGGAGCACCATCTTAAGGCCTATATAGGAAGATTTTTTACATTAGTTTAAAAACTTATAACTTTTTAACTGAATGCTTTTAAAAATTCAGGACTAAAGCAGTAATATGACACACAATACTGTGTAGCCATATTGCAAAATAGTGCACCTTTCGTTCGCAAACAAAATTTGGCTTGATTTTGGCTAATTTTCATAGCAAAAATGGCGATACTTTGAATGCAAAAATCTTAAAAACTAGGGAGCTTATTGCTCCCAAAATAAATTAAGTGCAAGCAACGACACACACACACGCATATATATATATATATATATATATATATATATATATATATATATATATATATAACAAAACAATGTAAAGATTCTTGTTTACGAAAATGATAATGCTCTGTCTAAATATATTTTAAAAAACACTGTAAAACTATTGGACTTTGGACTTGACCTTAAGAGTGAGTTTAAATAATATTCCTTATTTTTCAGTTTTCGAGCTTTAACATTTATTCAAGCCGCGGCATCATAATTTTCCATTTGACAAGACATATTTTTGATAATTTGCTAGACATAAATAAAAATGGAAACGTTAATTAATTTCAATGCATAATAATTGCAAGGGAATTATAGGCCAACTTTCAAGAATGTTACAAGTGCAGTTTAAGATGAACGTATAACACTATTATGATGTTCGAAATTCATAAAAATATCTTCTATGCCTCAACATTCCCATATTTACCAAAAATATTTAGAAACATAAGTTATTGCAGAAAACCGATAAATTAAATTTAGCGTCTAGCTCTCTCCCTTGAACGAGGTGCCAAGATTCTACGTACATTGTCGCTGCTCAAGGTGCAAGAGATGATCGCCTTTAAGCGCACCCTCTCGAACCAATCAGTGGTAGGAAAACCTCTCAGTATTCGCGCCAGCCGTGTTCCGCTTGCAGCCGGCGGGAGAGGCGGTTACAAGACAAAGCTGTCAGCAGCACGCAGATTTCACTCTACCTTCTAGTAGTACAACAGACGGCGTTACCAAGATTTCTTGTCATTTTGTCCGCCTCCCCTGTCACAACACAATTAACTCTCTGAAATATTTGCTGAGGCTTCTTAACACAAAAACGCACATTCAGTAATGGTTCAAGCCATGAAATATCCAGGTGATACAAGTTTTTAACACGTTTTAACTCATTTTCTTGTCTGTCTGTTCGCTAACAATGATCTAGACTCTAGAGAATAGAATTTTTAACATATCTCAGAATTGCATGACAATGCAACTTCTTTGAGTCTGTTTCTTCGATCAAATTTCGCAATTGACTTTAAATTACAGCTAGACACTTCAAAATTTTAACATTTAAAAATATTCGTATTAATTTGAAAAAAAAAAAAACCTTTGACTAACTTTCGATGAGCTAGAGACTTGACATTTTAAACACAGCTCAGAACTGGACAATAAGAAGGAAAATAGTTCTGGAAAAAATTATTTCAAAAATACAAGAAAATATTTTTGACACACCAAGTTTTAGAAACTCATCATTTCAAAATTAATAAATTCAAAACTTAAGAAAGAAGAAAATAATTTTAAAAAAAAAAAAATTTAATACGTTATGTCATTAAAAATAAAAAAAAAAAAAAAGTAAAATGATTTTTCCTATGAAATTAGTTGTCAGATTTAAAACGAAGTAAAAGGCTGAACGCATTCTGTAGATAATTGCAATAATAGGGCTCCTAAGTTATAAATAATGATACTGCACTGAAATGATATGAACTGTTGCGAGAATTTCCTCGACGATAGCTACTCTCTACACTTCATCTTACTTTTATATAGGCCTATTGCATGCACTCCACGTATTTCGTTTTAAATCTTACAAGTACTTCATAGGAGAAGTTAATTTACACTTATCAGTTCGTTTTAAAACCGGGTATATGTAAAATATTATTTTATCTTATTACTTTCTACCTTCGGCGTTTCCATGCTCGCTTATGTTGGGGAACTAATAAAATAAGGCAGATTTGATTAAATTTTAAAGAATTCTTAACACAGATTGTATAAATCACTACACGCGCAAATATACTTATTTGAAGTAAATGTCCCTTGTATGTAAGGGAAGCTAATGACAATTAATGCAGCAATTTGACACTAGTAAATAAAGGAAATATTTCTAAACAACGGTGGATAATTACCCCACAAATGTATACTGTACTTTTTTAATAAGTAACGATGCAGTCATCAGAGAGAAAGGTAAATTTTCTTATCAGAAAATATACTAATTAATCAGACACATTTGTACAATTTTTTTATTGTTATCTATCATGTTACACTGTACTGGTTGGTGGAACTTCCCCCAAACTTTACCAACCAACCCAGGAGGTCCAGGAAGGGTAAACCAATAGGGTAAACCGATCAAGACAGCTCCTAGGCCAGCCAAGAAAAGAAAGGGGAAAACAGTACTAACGTGGACACAAGTTGTTGATCGGTGCTCCTTATTATAGATCAGAGAAAGGGCCGAGCCTCCTTTCCCCAACACTTCACATTAAAGATAATTTATTTAATATACCATACAAAAAATTAATTTAATTTTAAATTTGGAGCATGAGAGCCTCTGTATATTAAACTTTATGAATTGAGTTAAGTCTAGTAAATAAAATTGTGATAATTCCAAAAAAAAAAAAATATTTTTTTAATACCTTGATCAGTAGATTTGATAACAATAAATGCTTTGCACAATGAGTATTTGGTGTATGTAAATTAACCAACATGGTACATTAACAAATCAAGAAAAGCACGTATGGCTTAATAATATCATAATTAAGTTAAACAAGGGGATCCCCAACACAAAAATTAATTAATTAACTTACATTTTAATATTACCTATTTTAACAAATTTTTAAATTTTCGTTGTTAAATTATTTTGCAGAGGTTGTGATCGAATATTAAATAAAGTCTCAAATAGAATAATTAGAGCTGTGTGCACATCAAGTAGTTAGGACGAGAGAAGGAAAATAAATATATTGGCTGGACTTTCCTGGCTGTCCTTCATGGGAACACTCTTGCCACCGCCGAAAGATGTTACATCTCCATCTCGCCCATGGCTACCGATGACGGTACAGCAAAAGGACGAGTAGAAACAAAATAACTTCTACATCGGAAGATGTAGACGAGCCAAATCCCTCAAATTTTGGATAGGCTTCCTTCTACATAGCAAAGAGTAGAAACCGCGTGGCGGGGACCGTTACATTAAACAAGCAAACAAAATATAATTTTTAAAGAACGTCATAAAAACAAAGTAACACTAGGGCGCAAAATATAAAGTATTTGAAAGAATAAACTCACCCTAGGCGGAAAACTTGTCGGATTACGACATTATAAATGGATAAAGAACACTAAGTGTATGGTTGATGTTCACACCATGATGTGTAAACAACAAGGTCGAGACAAAGGAATGCCTAGAGGTTATAGGCCGGCATAGAGTCGTAGCTACTTGATGTTACCAAAATAGTATTTCGATAGTATCGAACAATATTTCCTTAACAAAATATTTTAAAACACACACGTGTTTTAATAGTCAAAACATGGTATTTTAATTTAAATTTTACCAATAAAAAAGAATTGTTTTAAATTACTTGTAAACAAAACATGATCAGATCATGATTAGAGTTGGTCAGAAGTATTACACAAGAACTGTTTCATAAGTATACCACACTGCCTTAACTGCACATAAATAATTACCTGAAATTTTCTTTATAAAATAATAATAATCAGTTTACCATTATTACAAGTTTACCGAAGATTAAAGAAATAACCAGTGCTGGGGTGGAGTAACTTTGCCAAAATAAAAAAATTAAATATCTAGTTACCACTACGAATAGACGAACTAGACAAAACAAATAAAAACAAACAAACGAGCATGTGCCAACGAACGGCACAACACACAACCTAACTCTTCATACGAAACTTTTCTACGGTAGCTGGAATCGAACATACCTTCAGTACATCTATATGCAAACCACTGGGGTTATAAAATAACGTTCCTTTTTTTACACGCTGCTCTTGTGACTTTCTGTAGTGGCGTCTTTTTCGCTTCGAACTTACCACTAATTATTTTAACGAGGTATTCAGATTGCTGTGTGCATGTGGTATGATTGTTTATTCTTGACGTTTTCGTAATATTTCGCTCTCGTTTATGTGAATTTTGCAGTACAAATCGGTCAGGTTACACTTTATGAATAAGAAAATTATTTTCTTACACAAATTAGAAAACATTTTTTTACACATTAATTTTTTCAAAAAAAAATTAAAGTTTTTTGACATCACAGAAAACTTTTATACCCTCGGTTCTAACTTACATAATTCAATATTTACAAATACTATTTACGTTTTGTAACTAAGTCTAAACTACACAGTATAGACAAATATTTGCCTTACCGATTGTCATACTTCAAATTACGCCACTTACAGTAAGTTCACTTAAAATGCCTTAGCTTAGGTATTTCATACCGAAACAAATAGTCATCTCCCCTCACTCCAGTATAACCTTCTTGGCAGTCGATATTCATTCCGGCACTCATGCCGTCCCAATCTTCCCGCAGAGTCATTGCCACATTTCGGCGTCTTTTGTCGTTTTCCCTCGTCTATCCACTGTTTTGTGGCCTCGTAGCTCGCCTCTTTGCTAACACTTGACACCAGCTTCGATTCCCGAACAATCATAATTGACTTATTGTATAGCCAACGCGACCCCTTCCAGATCATTCTTCGCACTTCCACTGACAGTAATAAATTAGGGGATTGCTTCGGAATGATTCAATCGGCCAGCCTCAGTTCCGCAATAATCTTTACCAAACTAACCAACGGTAACGAATAGCATAATTCTACACAGCCCAGTCGAAAAGCAGTTCCCCCTCCCTCTTTTTTCTTTAATCTTTATCACAAACCTTCCTGGTATAAATAGTGGAGACAAAATATTCAAGGTAATATAAACCCGAATCGCAGCAGCAGGCTTGGCATGAATTATATTTCATTCGTTACTCGTCGAAATTATATTGAAATTAACTGGATTTATTTTTTAATGTGTACTTGTCCAGATGAAAGTAATTGCTCAACAAATTTCTGAACTTTTTTAATGCCGCTAATTTCCTACCATACAATATTAAGGTAATATAAACCAACATGTTTATTGACAGTACCATGTTACTGAGATGAACATTACTCATTGCAATTTGCTTTAACCAAAAACAATTTTGGGCGCCTTTAAAAGCGGCTATGTTCGAAGCAACCCAACCATAATTACTGCTTTCGACGCAACGATATGCGGCTGAATTAATTTTATCTTCTTGAAAAACATGAAGCTGTGTGACTCAATGAACCTGAAAAACAAATTATATTTTTTATTTATATTTTATACCATAACAAGGTCGCTGTTTCCAAATTAAATAAAGTAATTTAATTTTTCTCTACCGTTCCACTTAGGACACTAAATGAAGTTTCACATAAAAGCTGTCCTTGATATGTGTACTAATAGTTTGGTGTATGATAATGGTTGCTTGTAGTCCTACTAGTTATAAATAATATTTTAAAGAATGCTATTATTTCTGTGTTACGTATCAGGTGGATATGGGGCAACGGTGAAATGCAAAAGGTACCGAAACAGATGTCCCCTGAGGAAACACGATGGTTAAGGGAGATTGATCCCTGTCAGATTGGTTTTACGGTTTTTCTTATAAATCAGGGAATAGACACACTGTTTTACTTTTTTCACGCCGACAAGGCATAGTTTATTGTTTAATTAACTTTTTGGAATCCATGTGGCATTGTTTCTGTTAATGTAGCGGCCTCTATAATCGCTCCTGTAAATAAAGCAATTTTTCCTTTTCAGCTGTTTCCCGTTGCAAAATAATAAATATGTTATGGTTCCAGCAATTACAGAAAATCGATTAAGTTTATATCTATGCCTTGTCGTAACAAAAATTTTGATACATCGACTGGAACAGAAGTTATCGAGAAGAAACTGATAAATCCAAGGTGGTAGGGATCAATACCCCTTAATGGCAACGTCGGTTAAATTTCTGTGTTGCACAAATTGGGAGAAACCTCGCCGGAAACCAAATTTGGGTCAGCTTTGCGGGAGGCTTGTCGTATGATCACTAGAGCACGACTCTTGTTGCTTGTTACGCAATCAACACAAATAATTTTACAAACTGTCGGGAAATATATTTTAATCCATTCGAATGATCAATAATGTTTATTTGTACGTGATATGGTTTTTTCGATGACTTATATTGTGACTATTTTTTACAGTTACTAAAAATGTTAGCTTTCGCATTTTTTTGCATAACGGTATGTCAAATTCCAAATTTGCATGAAACGGTTTTATAACTGAAAGGAAAGCCAACTGACTTACAAAATTTAAATATTTCACAGCGAAGAACGGTGCCCCACGATACATCAAGATATGTATAAAATGGCGTCGCATTTTTTAATAAAAATATTGCAGAGTATCGCCAATTTATTTATTTCAAATTCAGCATGTTTTAAAAAATATTGAATAATTCAATGTTGTGTAGTAATATACATGGTCCTGTGAGTCTATATGTGTGTGTATATATACATACACACATAAGTAGATATACACACGTAGCCAATGGCTTTGCTATCCACTGTAAATTTCTTCTTCATTTCTTTTTAAGTCAGTGTTTTTTTTTCTAGTATAAAACCATTTAAAGAAATTTTGGACTCTGACATACCAATATACAAAAATTTTGAAAGCTAAAAAGATGTATTGCCGTGACAAATACTTTCAAAGTATGTCTACAACAAGCCATATTTCCCACAAATATGTGAAATATTAAAGCAATTAAAATTTTTGGTGAACTTCCAACCTCCCACGAAATATTTACTAAAGAATTTGAAAGCAAAGTAAGCATTATTTAAGTCCTGGTTATTTTTAACGTATAGCTAGGTAGTATATTTCCGTCCTTTATCATAATACTAGACTATGAAATATTTCATTGTACTATTAATATATCGTGTAAGGTCAAAATAGTTTATTTTCACTATTATACAGATGGACTTTATTTGATTCTAGTGTATCAACACCGCAGCAAACTTGTCACCTACCCTTGCAGATCTAAGACGGTACCTAATGTAAAACAATTCAAAGTCTGAGCATGTCAGAAGTGAGCCACCTCAGTGGATGCCTACGTAATTTAAGCGCCGGCTCTAGCGAAGGAATTCAATTAATCAATAGTCGCATTACGTCGCGTAAGTACGTCACCGCAAACTGGAAAATGGCTCCGTGAACTGCTAAGCTGGAGAGTAGAGGAACTTCATAGTCTACGTGCCGATGTTGACTGCTGCCAGCGTATAAATTTCATTTTACTCCCGACACAAGATATTCCGGGGCGGTAATGAAATTTTCTTGTTCGTTTTGGAACAGATAGCGTTTTCTCCTACAATCGACCAAGATGACTCAGGCGATCAGCCGAGAATCCCAAATGCCTACAGGGATATAGTACCAAATTGCAGTTTGCGTATATATCTTGGTTACTCTCGGAATTTCAAGTAATTACTTTAGGCGTTAATTATCATGCGATTTCTTACAGAACTCGTATGTTGAATAACTTACGGTCTGTAAAATAGCTTGATTTAGAGGTATAATGAAAATTGTTGTCACTTTAAACCCTGTTTCAACCCCAGACCAAAAAGAAAAATTGTTGTAAGTTTGACAGCTATGTCTGACTATCTAATGCTCTGTATGTAGCTTCGTAGCTCCCAAACAGATGGACCTATTTCAACTGATTTTCTTTATTTGACAACAATTACGTTAATAAGTTCTAAACTCTATAAAACTAATATTACTTAATTTCAATTTGTATTAAAATAATTGTGAAAATATTGAAGTTGAAGAAACTACAAATATTATTTGAACTAAACATTTTACACATAAATGATACCTTAAAAATAAAAAATAACTGATCCGATTTTTTTTACCCTTAAGTTCGTCGGGGAGCAGCTAAGTTGACAAAATTGGTAGGCTAGTTAAAATCAGCGAAACTGATACTGTATATGACCAACAAAACCGAATTCACAAAATTAAGTATCAATTAAAAACTGAATTTAAATGTCGCCTAATGTATGATTTTGGCTTACGTTTTGGAATTCTCACAGATGTACAAACAATTGACGTAAGTATTTTTGCAGTTGCTTTTACTCTTAATGTTCGCTCATTCAAACTACCTTTTTGTTTCCTTAGCGGTCCCACGATGGTTTTAAGAGTCAAGAATAACATGAAACCTTTATTTTTACTTTTTAAATTATGGTTTTTATGTGATGGGATTTTTTCATGTTGTAAATGGAAGTGTTATTGTTCAGAAGCTCATGATAACCTTACCTTTTGGTTTAACTGAGTAAACATAAATGACAACGTGTCAGATAACTGACGCGCGTAAAGCCGGTTTTGTATTTAAGAGTGTGTGGTAAATAATATGATAAAGATAACAATTTCAATTTAAATCTACACATTTAGAAAGCTTATGCGCAAAAAACTGCCAAACAATAATCCTATATAATGATATAAGCCAACTTTATGAGTACATATCTACGCAGAATAATATAAAGAATTGTAGCCTACGAGAAAGCGGCGTCAGAAATTCTTCAGGAACGCGTTACTCGTAAAAAATTTTTGCTCATTAATATGGCAAAAAATATTATCCAGGACTGCTGTTTTATTATAATTTATCAAATTGACGACGATAAACCTACAATTTTAAACTGATGCCTTTAGCGCTGAATTATGTACCATGACTTTTTAAGGCGGCCGCCTGCTTCACGCTTCAAATACGTTGCAGTGTGTTTGTAAACAGGTTTTTTCTACGAAAATATTCCATGTGTGCCCATTAAAAACCACCTTAAGACAAGGTCGGAACCTCATTGTTAAGACGCCACGCTCATTAAAACACTGTTTCTTAAGTCATCCAATATGGCTAAAAAAAAAAGGCCTTTCAGACTTCCGTACTTCAAAATGTATTAACCTGATGTATGTGAAACTCAGATTGCGACCTGCACTCAACTTGGTTGCAGACTTTCCACCAATAAAATTATCTGTTCACCGCTTAGTGTCCCATAGTAAAAACTGTTCGGCGGGAAGCTTGCACGCTAGTTCAACCCTTGGCTCATTGAGGCGACGCGGCATTTGATGCGCACTTCAAGGTCGACCTTACTGCTCCGTCACTATTGAGCCTCACACGCGCTCTCTTTTCTGTTCTCGTGATAATTGTTTTCACCAAGTTGGCTATTTGTTTTCAAAATAGTGAATGGTATAATTTTTGCAAAATTTTGTAATTACTTGTTTTTCTTAATTAATTGGCTTATCAGTCGCAAATTCTGTTTTTTTTTCTTGTCTCGGAATGTTTGGCTATCACGGCAAAAAAAAACGTTTTAAACAAAACTTCTTAAATAAATTGTGATATCAAGTCTCGTTTAAGTTTGAAAAACCTAACTTTCCCAAAAGTAGTAGAAAGTTGGGAGCATCACGTAATACACGTGTCTGGTACTTTCTTACCTCCAGACCAACGATGTGCTGAATAAGCTATAGAAAGAAGGGGAGGAAAGAGATTAATCGGTTGAAACCTACCGACTACCAGAAACGTCACTGGGTTATCCACTGGAATCAAACACGGGACTCTTACTGGACACTCGGAAATAGAAAACTAAGTTAATGGCCTCCCCTATTACGTACTTAAAATGCGTTGTAGCATTTTCGTAAATGCGTTATTTTATGAAACTATTCAACATATGCCCATTGTGTTAATGTACGAAAAGAAAATACACTCCAAACAATGACTGAACAGTCGTTTCAAATAATCACGTATATTAAATAAGTATATAGGAGCTCCTCAAAATGGTTTAAAACAGCTTTTCAACGCGTTATCTGACAAACTACTCACATGATGCGTGTGAAACAACCATAGAAGCATACAATTGACTTAGCTTGAAACTTTCCACCAATAAAAATATGGGTAACCCCTGAAAGTAACAGTCAGGCGAATCACAGCACTAGTGTCTTGCGGTAGAGGTGATACCGCACCAGATGAGCCTGTCAACATCGCCCTTGGCACCGTGCCTCACTCACATAAACACTCGGCCAGTGCGCGGGCGCCTTCAGTTACAGATTTAACCATCCTGATTTCGACTCCCTGTGGTTTTCTGAAACTACCCCATGTGAATACTGGGATGTATTCTCCGAGTTCATTCTTGTTTCTTGACCGAGATACTGGTTACTACCGACAAGATGGTACGTCCTTCCTGCCTACGAACTGGGTGCCGCTGTTGGCGGTGTGTCCAGAGCACTCGCCTACCACATAGGCGATTCGGTTTCGATCCTCGGGTCGGGCCCTGGATTTTCTCACGTGAGAATCGTGCCGGACGATGCTGCTGGTCGACGGGTTATCTCAGGGCTCTCCCGTTTCCCCGCCCCTCTCCCTCTAGTGCCACACCATAGTAGGGGGTCAAATCATGGCATCCTCCGAAGCTAGCAGATACCTGAAGGAGTTAATTCGGGATACGATATATGCTGGTCCTCGGGTACATTCCTCATACAATAATAATTTTGCATGTGTGTTATGCACTGCTGATTTTCTTCCTTCCAACCAACCGAAATTTTTCTTGTGATTTAAAGTAGCCTCCTACCTACAACTATTTTGTGTGTACGAGTTTCAGAAGCGCAGAGATCTAAGTGCGTCATAGCTTGTTCATCCCGCTTTGCCCTACCCTCTATGAGACATTCAGCGGTATGCTTGTCAATTTATGCGTAATGTTAAAGGCCTATATTTCTCTTGTACCGCAGTATGTTAAAAGGTTTACGACTAGAGTGGCACAACGGAAACACAACAAGTTGACATACAAATTGAATTCCAAAAATATCTAACGGTTCCCCTTATTTTAATTATTAAGTTATGTACCAATATGACAAATTGTGGGAAGACACAAATCAATAAAAAAAATGAATCAAGACTTAGGGCTCTATAAAATTCCCCACAAACATCATTTATTTCATCACAACCGTGCTATCTGTCCAGTTGAAAATATTAATTGATAATATCCTGGGTAAAATGTATGAACCTCGTGACATTTTAAGGCTGTTTTCACAATAAAAATCATACATCAGAAAGGTACAGTTAATTATTTGTCGTATAGAGAATTTCTACTACATCATCATCATCGTCATCAAAAATGTGGGTTTACAAAAATCAATTCATTGACTGAGAGAATGTCTCAAGACGGAGAAAACACCAGTGATTGCAATCCATATGTAATAATATCTTAAACGTAGAAAACTCATCCGTGAGATTATGATTACGTTCAATAAATTTAGAAAAAATATTTTTATCATCGCTGTTGATTCGCCTATAACCTAACAAATACGTAAATATGATTACATGAATCTAACAAAAGTCTTAATCTGCAACCCGTATGCAATTTAAGCAATTAATCAGGAACATCGCGACTGTAAGACAGATAACTCTTAGGCCCGTTCTACAGTGAAACGGAAACGTAAGCAAACGGATACGCAACACGCAAACGAAACAAGCACACGGAGTGAAATACGTTTTCTATTCTACAATGCATGAAAACGCATTCGTAAACGTACGGACTTGCAACCTATGAAACGAAAAATAAGGTATTTCTCGTATACATTTCCGACGTTAGAAAAATTCGTTTCACTTTTATTTGTAGTTAAGTATGTTATAAATATTATCGCAAGGTTTGTACGTGTCTTCTATGGAAATACAAATTTTAACAGCCGCATAATTTTAACGTAGTAATTAACCAATAATACTTTACAACGCAACATTTTTTTTCGTATGTTTAATTTTACAAATGGTACCTCACGAAAAGTGTTCCGTAGTATTTTAGTCACAAATAATAATCGTAAATACAGTGCACAAAGACGTCTTTAGTTGTTAACCGCGGAAACTGAACGTGTGAAAGGTTTGTAAACAAACATGGTGGCGAAATATGAAATGCTCGATTGCTATTGGCTAAACGCAAGCACGGATACGTAAGAGTTCGGAGTTGACCAACTCTCTTGCGTTTCCGGATGCGTATCCGTGTCCGTTTACGTCCCATTGTAGAAGACACGCGGAGTGTCTTGCGTTTGTGTTTTCGTGATACGTATGCGCTTTCGTTTCACTGTAGAACGGGCCTTAGGACCCCGGGGGTATACAGTCCAGAGTCCTTTAAATAGAACTCACAAACATCTTAATGACAACTTGATAAATATGCAAACATTACATAGAGGTTATTTCACACTACCGAAAAGCAGGACACTAACGTCACAATAGCGATAACATGTCAAAAAATGTTTAACAAAAAACTACAAAATTGTCAAATTTAGAAAGTGGGGCAGAAACAAAATTTAGAAATAGGAGGAACTAATTAAGTTACATAATTACACTTGTTACCTCCACATAGTCACCGCCACCGAACAGTGTGTTCACACCCAACAAGAAAGCTTTAAAGAAAGACAGAAAACCTACATCTTCAAGTAATGCTGACCTGGAAAGAAGTGGACGAGCCAAACCCAACCTGAAACTGACTCGACCGGCCGTGCCCAGCGGCCACCAGGTATGCGCAAGAAAGGTCAAGAAAGAAATAGACCATAGAACAAAATGTAGAAGGTTTCCTCGGCGCCGTCGGGGGCGCTCTCTCGTGACCAGGATCACTGCAGTACTGTCCTTTGTTGCTCAAGAGAGTAGCACAACAAAATACGAAGAATTATTAATAAGTGACCACGATAGCCCAAAGTTCTTGCCCAGAACGGCGCGCTCTAAAAATTCTTAATTACGGTTTTCTTAACCTCAAAATACTAAACTGCAAAGATTACAGGAAGACGTGGAATGGTAAGGTAAGTGGGCTTAACGTTTCGTCGACAGCGAGATTATTATAGATGCTGACACACAATTTGGTACAAATGACAGGAGCTGGGAAAAGTTTCGGGCATGGCCTTTTTTTTTTTGGAACCATTCCAGCATTTGCTTGGAGCGATGTCGGGGAATAATGGAAAACCCAAATCTGAATGGTCGGAACCAGTGATCGAACCCGAGTCCTCCTGGCCGGGAGTCCAACGTGGTACCGCTGCGCCACCTCGCTCGGTGTCTTCAAATGGCTATCGACTCGTATAACGTTATTTGAATCATATTCTTATACAGACCTCGTAACCGTACTTTTTAGGAGTTTTCGAATTAACTCGTATCAGCACACCACTCGACTAAGCCTGAGCAGGCGGCCATCTTGTGTACAGATTGTACATTCCTCGGAAGTTAACGTCTGTAGCAGTTATAAATTATATTATCATGACAGTCTTTAAAAGTGCTCACTTTATCACAAATAGCCTATTTTTTAAATATTTACAGCACATTACGGTAAACGTTACAAAACACTTTCAAGTTAACTAAAAAGCGAAACGTAATATTCTCACATCAGAATGCTTTGATGAGTTTGAATATAACATTGCCGAGACTATTCGCGTTATTCTTTGCTAGTGTAACTTTGAAATATTTTATCTGTGACAGTTACCAACACCTATAGATTCACTTGAATATAATTTATCTGAAATAAAGGGCAAGAAAGATGCTCACTTTTCGCCACACATCATGAGTTAAGGCGGATTACACGCCAACATTGCGCGACTCAACAATTCCGCATGTTAAACAACATTTTTTTTTACCCCAGTGCCATATTGTATGTCCTTGTACGTCATTACACTAAAAATAATTAAATGAGATATCATATTATTACTGAAAGTAGGAAGTGTGAGCAAGTTTATTTAGAACTCTGGTTAAATATTGAAGAGTAGGCACTAAAATTTCTTCAGTTTCGCAATTTTAAGAGACAATAGGGATCAAATATTTGCTGGTTTAAAAATGTGTTCTTTTCACGAGATAGATACGTAAAACACAATTAAATCTATATTCGTCAGTTCAGTTTCTCATATGCGTAATAAAACTTATTAGCTCCGGGAATAAAACATTCATGCAAGAAAACTCATTCAATAGCGTCTCACCTATTTCACTGGTTCATCTTACTTGCTTTAAATTGGTTTAACCGAAATTTCGATTTCAAAATTTAAACTGTTACATTGATTACCGAAGCTTTGAATCAAAATTCCCGATTGTTCTAGGGTAACTGTTTGCCGAAATAAATTCTAGAGCTTACAATAATTTCTGGCGCATTCACCTGGCAAAGCAGGTTGTGTACAGATAACACCGCTTGCCTTCCAACACAGCAACCTCAGTTCGGGTCCTAGGAAGGTCATCCTGAAGTTCTCTTGAGGAGACGTGGCGGATGTTGCCGTTGGCTAGGATGATTCTTTGGGGCAATCTCGTTTGCTCCCGCTCTTACATTCCGCCACTACATCAATACAGTTCTCATGTGACCTCAAGACCACATTGTTAAACGCTGTCCTAATCTCTTCACTTCGCTGAACCTTAAAATCTTACAAGTGAAAAATATGAATGTTGTAATGAACATCAAAAGTATTCCATACGCAATGTGCCGACACCTGGAAAATTCGCGGGCTCATTGACATTTATTTGTGATATAAATCAGACAGTAGGAGTGGCTGCTTGCTGACACATTGACACCAACCAATTACGCCTGCGTTTAGTTACGTCTTTATTATTGACTTATTGACTCAGTGCCCTCCAATAGGTGTCAAATGCGTCGAAGGACAAGTATGAATATGGCAGGAACTTAGAGTTGATTGAATTTAGCCTATGTCCTAAAGGAAACGAGAATTTTTAAGGCCCTTAACAACGCAACTGAAATTCAGGCGTTTGGTTACACTTACATACAGAAATTTCGTTATTCCTTTGATGTTTTTTATGTGCCTGACCTGTAATCCAGCGGTCGAAATTTGGTCTAACATAATTCTCTTTCTCAAACACAAATCATAAACTTGAGCCATAACTTAGCACTATGATGCCTAAGCTGCATTATTGAAGATAGTGCTAGTAAAAAAAACGGGTTCTGCGTTCGTCCCTACAGAAAAACTTATGATACATCGACATAATATGACAACGCTTAAAAAAAGACGGAAACATGTTTGATGCGTAGTTTCATTTTAGTGCAGACTGTCCACGTTTCGCGCGTTATTGAATTTTTTTCTCCTTTCGGTCACCGCATGCCTCGTGAGACCAGCCAGTTGCGGATATTGTGAAGATCATCTTTCACGGGAGAGATTTATATTGTTGTGATATTTACGTCGCAGCTTTACCAACATTTCGGCCTGCTGCTTTTTTGTCGTCATGTTACTTGGCTACTGTGTACCAGCTCAACGACAGCGTGAAATATAGCGCAAAGGTTTACAACAATAGAAAATGTCTTACAACACCTATATTGCCTCAATTTTAATTCCTCTTTTACTTAAAATTTTTTATTTTTTTAATTTTTTTTTTTTTTTAAATATTAAAATTTTAACAATTATTTTTTTAATTTTATTTTGCATTATACACACAAAATTATTATTTAAGAAAAGTTCCAGTAGGAATAAAACCCGCCTAAGTAGGAAACATTTTTTTCACCCTAGTATACTAAGTACCTAAAATTATTTACATACTTTCTGTAATATACGGAACGGAACACATTGTAACTCACCACTCTTAATTTTCTTGGTAAGAGAAGCAACTACATTTGTCTCTAGTTAAATTGTTTTCGTCTCGTCCATCAGTAATGAACAGCAGCCAATATTGACTAAATTTAAACTGTTGTTTTTAATTATGGATAGTGTTGAGTAGGAGAACTAAGAAAATTTTTCTTGTCGCTATTTTCCAAACTGCATTAGAAAAACTATAAATGAATCGGGAATTCGCAAAAGAGACCAAGTCCACTTTTGAGCAAATTCAGGTATAGCCCTCTACACAATTACACGACGCGACGCGATGTGGCGACACAACAAAGCGAAAGCCGACGACATCGCAAAGCATCGCTGGCAGTGCTTTTTGCAATGACGTGACGCGATGCGAGGCGATATAGCTCGCGGAAGAAAAGTTGACACGGCCTGCCATCTGTGTGAAGACATGTAACCCACATAGGGCAATTACAAAAATTCACTCGCAGGAGTAGGTTACGTTATTTCTGTTACGTGAGCAAGTTTAGTCGATTATATTATATTTATTTATTTAAATTTTCTACGTGATAAATATTTTGCCAAATGCTACATCCACAGTTCATTCTTTGCACTGTATTTTATTTATATTTAAATATAATATTAGTTCGGTAGTTGACCGAGAGGTCATAGTTGAATTTTCGAACACGGGCTGGTTTCACTCGGGTTCAATTTCGAACACCTTAAACTTGAAACACTACCGTCCTGAATTTTCATAAGCACCTTTATATTACATAAGCAAAATATGTGGCGGGAAGTCAGGTTATGTTACTGTGAGGCAGGTAGAAACTTATAATATGTGAGGCTAAATCAATATTCCGACTGTCGTTCCTCCTTTTCGTCATTATTTTTCGCTTGTTTACAAACATCATAACCGTTTTCTTCTTATTTTTCGCATACTTGCTTCTGATTGGCTGTTGTCTTTGACGTAATCAGCGATATCGCCCGGGCGGCAAGTCAGCCTCGTCGCTTGGTGAGACGTCGCGCATCGCGAGCGATGTAACTATGACTGGCTCGTTTGGTGTGGCGTCATGTCACATCGCGTCGCTTCACGCCGCGTTGCGTAATTGTGTAGAGGGCTTTATACGAGATTTCGACTCTCCAAAGCATTCTCTTGGCTGTCAGCAGCAAAAGAAACCCAGTCCTATACACGAAATACGTTAAACGGACTAGTCCAGGAATGTGCCAATAGCGCATTATATTGTTTATGACTTACAAGATTGTAGTTGAATAATAATTTTCAATGTATCTTAGTAGTTTTTCACTAGAATATACTAAGGTTCCAATAATCACACCATATACATTATGCTTTCTCTGATAGTGCAATACGTAACATTGCTTTATGGGTATAAAGTACTGGGTGGTGTTGTGTTTGCAAAATATGTTTCCATGTATCATGTTATTAGTTTTTCACTATAATATACCAACATTGCACTAATATACACTCAAGGCATTATGTTTTATGTGCCATTGTTAGAAGAAGCGCTGCTAATTTTTTAATAGGTATCAATTCCAATAATATTGTTAATTTTTAAAAAACAAGATGTAAATTCGTGTCTATGTTAGTTATGTTTCACACTATTCCACACACACTATATTTTAAAGTTATCCATTATTGATTACCTGTTACACTCCCAGACCCACTATAATAAGTTTTTTGTTGTTTCCCAGCAATGTACTCACTTGAACTTGGTCCCTTTTGAAAATGCCTGATTCAAATGTTTAAAAATAACGCTGTTTGCTAGCTTCGTTGTAAAAAATTTATTTTACTGTATCTTCGTTTAGACTTATTTCTGATGCACGAAATTACGCAGGTGCTACTACGTCAGCTCCTGTTACATCTAGTAAGACGTCACACACATCATGTAGAATGAAACTAGTATTATTGTGCATTTATATGTTGTAACTACGCCAGGACGAATGAAACAAGATCTATGTTCACGTGGTCAATACTTCCTGCAACTTCTGCACCCAAGCTGCAGCTATGCTGCTGAAGTGAAACTGCTTTGCTGACAGGTGTAACTATAACTTCTGCACCTGAGTGCTACACCTTTTACGCCAACTCTGAACGGTGGGGTAAAAGTGCAGAAGGAGTAAAAAAAATTACTTTATGGAAAAGTGTAAACTGTATTTGTACAGCATACATACACTCGCGAGTAACTGAAGTAACATAATAAAAATAGTGTTCGATAAACCCGGAAAAACATACTTGGGTTATTTAATTGAGTTCGTCATACTGTATATTATGGATAGCTACGGTTGGTGTTTTACATTAAAAATTAAATTGTAAGTCTATTTTGAAGCTTATTTTGATCCTTTCAATGCAGCGACATCGTCCAGCAAGATTCCCACGTGCTAAAATCGAAGGCCCAACCCAACTGGGAATGAACCCGGATCGTGTTGGTGGGAAGCGGTGGTCTGAATACTCGGCCGCCGCGACCTGTTCATTCCCGATAAAAAATGACAACCAAATTGATTTAAACTATTAGAGATAATGTATCTCGCTTAGTCCCCGAAAGCGTTCTCTTGACGACAGTCACTCCTTCCGCACTCGCAACAAATTCAGTAGTATATATTTAACACTTTCTACACCTTTGTGTGAAGAAGTAAGAGAAGGTACCTACCGCCCGCGCCAAAAAAGTTGAAGCTCGTTGCTTTTATCGGCCATAGAGATAAGAGTAAACCATAGTTTCAACTACGGGACCAGTCATGCAGCCGTTATTAACACATTTTGAAATGAATAGTGCATACAAGGAATCATAAATTCCATATATTAACAGAAATATTTGTAGCACACGTGTATTTAAGGCTATGATAAATCATTTAATTCAAACAATTGCAAATAACTCGAATATTTTTTAACCAAACACTTTTAAAAATTTTGAGACTGTGTACAGTCTTTCACCAGAGCGTTTTTTTTTTTTTTTTTTTTTTTTTTTAAATAATGTACTGTTTGCTAGCAAAATTTATTTTGCTTAACTTTGGCTTATTTTGACAACAAAATATGTTACATTTCAAGGGCAAAAATCTACAATCACTTAGACAATGACTATTTAACATTGAACTCATTTACCAGTCTTCTGCTGTGTGAGAATTTGATGTATAACCACTGTGTGAACTTTTGTAGAGAAGATTATTTTTATGTTCGTACAAGAATTTGGCATTAGTGGTTCCTCAGTATAAAAGTATATTTTGTAACGCGAAAATACTTATTACAGTGGTCGCATAGCTTTGGCCGATACAAGTTTAATAGAACTTCTTAGCGTGAGTGATGTCTGCCTAGGGATAGCACACAAGGAACTTTACACACGTGTGTACTTATTTTAGGTAGTCCATTTATATTATTTTATTGCTTTCGTAAATGACTAAAAGGGGTGTCATTTGCGGAAATTTTTTGGTTCTGATAATCTTGGCGTGTAATCATGCAAGAGGTACTGAAGTGTACAACAGATCTTTATTTCTAATGTTTTACGTCCTGAAATTACAGGTTCAGCACTCAACTTTATAAAAGGCGAGTTGTTGGCAAGAAGACTACGTGCCAGTTCAGTGACTTAGGGCGCGCTTCACCTTAGTTTCGAACTTCATTTTTAATTTTTATATTTGCACCAGATATTTTATTTCTTATTTTAGATATAAATTGTGATTAAACCTTCCTCATAGAAAATTTTTGTATCTCTCATAGTTTTAGCGTAATGAGTCGTAAACGTCAAAATTTGCACTTTACGGTATTATGTACGCCACTAAAACCAACTGACATAGCAAACTGAAAAAAAAATCACTGTTTATAAGAACGTTGTAGGCTATGATTTGACATACACAAAAACGAATATTAAAAAATTTTTGTATTTAATAAAAAAATTCTGAATTTTTATAATGAAAATTTAAAAATTCCAACAGTTATTTTTTAATACAAAAATATATACACATTTGTATATATATATATATATATATATATATATATATATATATATATATATATATATATATATATATATATATATATATATGATTCAAATTATAGCCTACAACATTGTTATACACTGTGAATTTTTGCAGTTTGGTATGTCAGTTGGTTTTAGTGGCGTACATAAAATCGTAAAGCGCAAATTTTGACGTTTACAACTTATTACGCAAAAACTATGAGCGACACACAAATTTCCTAAGAGGAAGATTTAATCACTATTTTTGTCTGAAATAAGAAAAAATTATGTGGTACAAATATAAACATAAATAAAGACGTTGAAAACTGAGGTGAACCGTGCCTTTAAGCCTAGAGACTAGGATGAGGCGTGAAGTGTGTGCTGTCTCGTCCTTGCCGCTTCTGCACTTATAAAGCCCGGTACACAGTATCCTTAAGTCTCTACTTAATCCCTTACTTCATCATGTTCGTAAATTTTGATTGAGATTTAATAACTGAATTATGTAGCTAAACGTCTGTTTTGTGTTCACACTGTCACAGTTTACTAGTCAGAGTCCATACATAAAGGACAAAATATATTTTTTTGTGTTGGTTGTTATTTTTCATAAATTAATAACTTTAGAATTCCCGAAAACAATTTTGCATACAAGACAAGCATGTAATTGTATAATTTAGGTTTCGGAAAATTCCACGGTTGTGTGTTCAGTAGGATATAAAAATTGTATTTATATTGAGAGTATATTGGCAACCCTACTTATGTGCTTCGCATGAGCGATGGCTGAAACTGTGCATTGCGAGTGCGCGTAAACACACACTTTGACGAAAACTAGGACGGGATCTGTATGTTAAATTAAGTACGGAATTCTTGCTGAAACAAGCGTAGCACCCGTTCACACTGTAGCTGAGATTCTTGTACTGAATTAGGTACGTAATTCTGTACAGAATAATGGATAGTGTGTACCCGTCCTAAGGCGCTCGCCTGATGGCCGTGTGTTTGTGTGAGTGAGGCACGGCACCAAGGGCGCTGTTGACCAGCTCATCTGGTGCGGTATCGCCTCTACCACAAGACACTGAAACGACGTGCAGTGGTGTCATAGATCACTCGCCTGACTGACACTTCCAGTGCTGGCCCTATATTTATACTGGGGAAAAGTTTTTAGCAATGTCCAGTACATTATTCTATCATAGTTTCACACAAATTCCGTAGTTGTTTAGATATAATATATTGAATAAATTGTTTTTTAACCATACTGAGCGGTCCTGTAAGGATTTTCTAATTAACGTGATGTTTGAAAATTACCATTCCAACATCATTTGAAGTTTTTGTTCTTTTCGTAAATGCGCACATTAGGAACACATTTAGAAGAGTCTTTAGAGAAAAAGAGTTTTGTTAGCACACTGCAACGCGAATTACGAGGAAGGCAGGCGGCCACGTTAGTTGTCGAACGCGTAAAATAGCGTTCACTCAGGCAGCCAGTTCAAGGGTGTTCAAGTGCGATAAAGTCATAATTTTATATTTTTAGGAACAAGTGTTAGTTTTGTAGATGATACTTGTGAGTTCAGTTTTCTCTTACGAAACTATTTTACCTTGCGCAGTTTTCTCGTAACGGTGCGTCGAAGTCAAAATGTGCATGTTCTGTTGCTATGTAGTGAAAACCAATTGACTTATGTACGTGAAATAATTCACAGTAAAATAAAATACTACGGGCTACGTAATAAAACATTCGAAACAAATCCCGCGGACTGTTTTTTGTATTTTAAAAAAATTGCTGAATTGGCACCTTTTTTTCTGTACTTTTGCGATATTTTTTAAAATTCAAAATATTACGTTGTGGGTCTTTCAAAGATTTTATTGCATAACTCACGGGATATAAGTTCACAGCGAATTATTTTATTTAAATAGGTCAGTTAGCTTTCACTATTTGCATGGTAGCGCAACAAGCAAATTTTGACTTTGACACATACCGTTATGAGAAAAATATGAGAGCTAAAATTGTTTCGTAAGAGAAAATGTACTCACTAGTATCGTCTACAAAATTAACAATGTTTCATACAAATATAAAATTATGATTTTATCGCACTTGAACCTTCTTAAGGCGGCCGCTTGCCTTGTAAATAGTGTTGCAGCCGGCTAGCAGAACACTTTTATCTAAGAAACTTTTCAACTTTTCCTAATTTGTGCATTTACGAGAAGAAAAAAAACACTTCAAACTATGTCTGTATAGTAGTTTCAAAGCATCGCGTTAATTAGAAAGGTCACTTCGAAGACCCTACAAATGGCTAAAAACTTATTTTATTTATTACAACTAAACAACTACTCACGGGATTTGTGCGGAACTACAATACGCAGGTGTATCGGACATTGCTTAAGGGGGATTGATCCCTGTCAGACTGATTTTACGGTTTTTCTTATAAATCAGGGAATAGACACGTTGTTTTACTTTTTTCACGCTGACAAGGCATAGTTTATTGTTTCATTCAATTTCTGGAATCCATATGGCATTGTTTCTATTAATGTTGCGGCCTCTGTAGTCGCTCCCGTAAATAAAGCAATTTTTCCTTTTCAGCTGTTTCCCGTTGCAAAATAATGAATACATTATGGTTCCAGCAATTACAGAAAATCGATTAAGTTTGTATCTATGCCTTGTTGTGACAACATTTTTGGTACATCGACTGGAACAGAAGTTAATGAGAAGAAACAGATAAATCTAAGGTGGTAGGGATCAACGCCCCTTAAAACTTTCAGCCAATAAAAATATGGGGTCTCCACTGAAAGTGTCAGTCAGGCGAGTGTTCTACGATACCACTGTACGCCGTTACAGTTTATTGCGCTAGAGGTGATACCTCACCAGATGAGCCGGTCAACATCGCCCTTGGCGCCGTGTCTCACTCACACAAACACATGGCCACCAGGCGGGGGCCTTAAGGGATATGGAATAGTACGATGTCAAACGGACGACTGTAATACTCAATCGTCAATCAAATCTTAACTACTCATCAAAATTCGATGAGATTTTTCTTAATGAGTAGATTATATATCAGCGGGCGTTTATTCATATAGTACAATGTGGTAGTATGCTTTACTTTCGAGTAAAAAATTAGAAACTGTTTTTAGAAAAATAAGGGCTCGAAACCACAAAATCTACAAACATGATCAACTGTTGTTTTTATAATAATAATATGGCAGTATCTAGTCCTCAATAATAAACAAATTTCAAAAATATTCGCTTTTGTATTTGAAAATAATTTACACATCCATAAAATTCTCGTGCAGAGATTTTCAGATAGTAAAATTATTTTCAAATCAGAACACGAGTATTTTTTAAATTCAGTTATTATATAGGCTTACATGTTATCGTGTTAAAATGTATAAAAATGAAAGTTTTTCCATTTTTGTTGATTTCGGGGATACATGGCCTTATTTTTCTAAAAAAAAAAAATTGTTTTCAATTTTTTACTCGAATGTTAATCATACTACCTAATAGTGCTATATAAATAAACGCCCGCTGATAAAATATCTACTCGGCGAAACAATTTCATCGAATTTTGATGAGTAGTTCACATTTTATCGAAGATTGAATATTCCTGTCGTCCGTTCGACATCGTACCTTTCCATACCACTTAAGTAAAGTTCTCACGACCACGTGGTTCGTGCTGACAGGCGGTAGACTAATGTGACGTGACCCATGACCTCTGACCCGTGGTGCCCCGCCTCAGTCACTGCGAGCCGTCAAGATTCCACCCTCCTGGCGGCTTGTAGATGGTTCGTGAGAGGAAGGGAGTTGGTCATGTGACCAACACCTTCTCGCCTCTCCCTTCCACCCCACCCCCCTACAACCCTGTCTTCCTCCTTGTTCACAATATATTCACGGCGAAAATTACTTATGACTCGTGACCAGAACTTGGGAGCGGAGCCCAGAGCGTGAACTGTGTCACTTGGGTCTAACTTTGCATCAGATCGTCTTACACTGTTACACCTGAGAAGCACAGGTTCAAAACGAACTATATCCTTACTAGAAAGTATTTGGTAGTGTTGTTTAGCTATATAGAGAAAGATGTTTAGTACGTTTTCGCAAATAAGTTGCTGGCGTGAAATGCACATAATTGCAAATGCAATTAAGTATACCGCCACAAGATACACTAATGCACTAATCGTGTCAGCTCAATCAAATGAGTGGCTCTCGCTAACAACGGTGTAAGCAACACAACCCAACCGCTTTAGTCGTTCAAAGGCATTGCTTCTAGAAACAATGTTTTACTGCCTATAATTTAATTTACAAATGAACAATGATTTCAACTATTATTGCAAGCAATAGAGAGGCATCCCACATCTGCAGAGTGACAAATACAATGGTTGCAACCTTTTTTTACTATAAATGTTTGTTACAACGTTGCTCTATTGAGTAATTGCAGACTTCTAAACCCGAGTGACAGTGTCGCGCCGTTCTGTAAGCAGACATTTGGACAACTACAGTGTTACCTGATTCAATGCTTCTTCTATACGGCCTGCTTGGAAGAGAAACAATGCGTATGCGAGTAAATTTGTTTAGTTTTTCATTGAAACTCAACATCGTGTATAGCGAAATCCCGAAAACACACTAACAAAAATTGAGAGTGACCACGTATCGAGATTTAGGATGGTCTCCACTTAAACTGAGATTCCAACTATGAACGTAAAAGTGTGCGTTATTTTTAAATGCATTTTCTAAGCGCATACAGCAAGAACGATGGGTTATATATTTAATGCACGCTCACGACAAGCTACTTCTGAGCAAGCGAAGTTTTTGGGAACTGAAGCCACGCCCTTCTACCGTAGATCAGTATTTCAACAAGACAGCTCCAAACCACGTGATGAACCAAATAACGAGACTTTTTAGAGGTAATTAATGTACAGTAGGGAGCTGAAGAGAAGGCAAGGCTATGGAATGCGGCTGGGAGTGGGGACAAGCGGAGGGGCTATGTGGCCCCAACCACCATCCTGCCGTTATGCCTTGCCTTCTCCTCAGCTCCCTACTTATATAACTTCTTCCGTGGCCTGCAAATTCCCCCGAAATGCCATCTATAAACAGGGAAATAAAAAATATCGCGAGTTCAACCAATTAATTGCATGTTAGAATACACTCGCCTGTGTATACTCAAACCCTATTTGTCTAATAGCTGCCACTCACTGGAAAGCAAACAATAAACGAACATACGAGACTTGGGGTATAGGACTACATATAGGATATTGGTTTATAACGTACAAGCCATAAAATTAGCGAATTTTCCCTTTCCCCGAACTATTATAATCATATCTGGGATACTGTAACTAAACTTCATTCTCACCTAACAGCCAATGAAAATGAACTTCACGTGCAGGCAATCTGAGACTGCATGTTTCAATGACAAAGGAATGTTGAAACTCGCAAGCCTAGAAAAAAAAGTAATTATACTTTAAGTAACATTGCATTTGTCTGAAACTTTGACGTTTGTTTGTAACAGAGGCACAAGCTGTTCACGGTAAAGAGGACATGTTTAAACGGTGATTAAGTTGATAGGACACTTGACTCCCAGCACTTTACCATGGTTAGATTATTGTCATGGTTGCATATTGGACATTAAGTGGAGGTTTCCGTAACCCAGCGGGTTTTCCCAGATCAATCCATATTCATCCATCCTTGCATTTTGCCGTTGTTCCACATTCTCCTCATATCACCCACGCCAGCGGTCAAGACCTAGCTGTTAAGTGCACCAAGTGAGAGATTTTGGTCAGCGCTTGACATAGAGGTCTTAAGCGTTGGTGAGGGGTGACATGAGGTGAGCATGGAGCAGCGCTGGAATGAAAGGGCGGGGGAAATGGGAGGTATCCGAGAAAACCCGCCGACCAATGGCATCATCCGGCAACGACACCGACGAGAATCGAATCCGGATCGCCTTGGTACGAAGCGAATGTTCTGACGATTCGGCCACCGCGACCCTCTTCTATACCGTAGAAGTCGTAATTTTATAACTGTGTCAAACACTGTCTAACTCTTACACATAAAATTATTAGCAATTTCCCACAAATGAAGCATTTTTCGGTTACATAGTAGTTGGTAGGACTCTTAACTCCCAACACTTTATCACGGTTAGACTAGTGGCGTGGTCGCATGTTGAACATGAGGTGGTAGCATTTCACAGAAGCGATTTGACTACGTTCGCTACTTACCCGAAGTAAAAACTATTCAAAATATACAAATGAAATGATTTAGTGTGAAAGTAAATGTATCGAGCTACAGAATAACAACTTTGTAATAACATGTCAAATCTGTTTGAAGTAAAAAAGTCTTTAATGTAACTAACATTTTGTATATCTTTGAGTGCTTGTATTTTTTAATAATACCTTTTACGTGAAACAACAATTGTGTCATTCTGTAGCTAAATTCAATCCTCAAAATTATTTAATTAATTTCGTTTGAATAGTTTTTACTTTGGGCAAGTAGAGAAAATAGTCAAATCACTACTGTACATGTTCTTATACGAAAACTACGGGACCTAAAAATATTTTATTTGAGGGAAATTACAATTATAGTAATGTGTGAGAGTTGAGCAGTGTTTGGTACAATTACAAAACTACGAATGCTTTGGATCAAAGCGCTCTTAAACTCCATTTCTTTACTTTGCGTACTATACTTAATAACAATATATACGGGATGGAATGCAAATGGCGGAAAGTCTTGCGGCATCAGGTAAATAGACCTAAATCAAGAACAATGAGTACAGCAACCACCCCTTTATTGTCAATATCAGGGGCTTACTACCACATTAAAGGTTGAGTTGATGAACATGTGAAGTGACGATAACATGTGCTACGAATGTAACATAGACCTTCCCGTATTCAATTCAGACGCACGATGATACGCAAGGAAAAAAGAGTAGTGTGGCCACCATCCGATTAATTACGTTAGAAACAAGAAGTAGCATTAGTAATTACATATATTTCTGTACCTGTACGACTATAGTGACCCATCTTAGTAAATAAATATCCAGAATGACGAAAGGAACAAAAAGTTTCACGGGCCCGAACACGCTCAGACACACAACTGCGATACGAGCACTCGCCGTCGGAGAGTTATGACAATGCCGACAGGTAGGCAACCCAAGATACATGTACATGGTGACATTCTTTCGGGGACAACTCACTACCCACTATCGATTTACAACTCTGAATTTTTAAAGTTTTCGTAGGCAGTGTGAAACACGTATGCTGTGGCTATTCTATACATTATTATTTTAGAAATCACGAATGGGCGAAATTTAAAAAAAGTGAGGAGGCCGTCAGGAAATGATTACTTAGGCGAATAACCTACGCTATTTTCTGAGGTAATGTTTTCTACATTTCGACCGTTCTTGCATGGTAACGCGTTTTTTTATTGTATGAGTGTCTGTAATAAAATAATATGCAGCTAACTAGGACAAAACTAAACCACCTATACGTTTTGCAAAGATAAAATAACTGTCCGTACAATGTACAAATATATACAAAGATTATTGTTTGGTTAGCAGGGAAGTAGAGGTCGGGAATAAAACAAGTTGAAAGACAAAAATAATATCACATCACAATGACCTGGGATTAGGTTGGCAGACTCATAATGGGAAATTTCGTTTATTTTCTTGAAACCAGCTTTTGCATATCTCAGTGATAAATAAACAGCGTGTATGATATATTGTACTGATATAATGTATGACATAATGTTTTAATTATCATCAAATAAAGTCCGCGTATTGTCTTTAATTTGCGCGAACTACGAATATAAACTATGCTTTTATAAATTTGCGTTTTGACCTAACGTAATAAATTATCGGATATCCGCACGAAATACGATACAGATGCGACGTAACACAATATAAATATGAATGCATGCATAAATTGTAATTTATTTAACGTCTTATTAATGAAAATATATACGAAAGCAACAGGCACTGTTTTGCGTTACTCTTATTACGGATTGGCAAGGTAAACACGACTAGACATATTTGATAAGTAGATAATAGCCTAATGATTGGAAATCAAATTTCGTGTATAAAAATGGGAGAAATTACACCAAGCCAACCATCCACAAGATGTCTCAATTCGAGATATCCTGAATGATCTTCTAAAAATCAGCTAAAACAAAGGAACCCAACATGGCAGGGTACAAGAGATAATGTCAATATAAAAAATTTATGGTGCAAGGTTTCAAACTCAGCATCAAGATATTGAACACCCTACCAATAAACTATCAGGTTTTAATCTACGTAAAGATTTAATATGTAATAGACTGAATCTCTTGAAAACAGGTCCCGTCAGGTGCAACTCTTTCATGTGTTCATGGAGACTTCATCTCCCGAATCTTTGACTGTGGAGTTCAACAACATATTGCGGAATACATAACGAAGTATTACCCGCTGAGGAAGTATCACGGATCGTTCCAATATTTAATTGATGCGACACCCTCAACTATAATCTGGATACAGACGCTAGGGGCCTAAATATGAGACATAATCCGAATCTAACACAGAATATTGTACTTTGTAATGTACTTTCAGTACCATTGTTGAGCCATATGGTGAATGAATAAAAAAAATCTCGCGAATTTTGAGCTGATTCATGTCTGGTGTTACACGACCCCAGACGTTCATGAAAGTCGTAAGAACATTGCACGTTTTCGAGATGCCTCCACTACAAACAATAACAAGAAATTGTGTTTCAGTACCCGTAAGATAGCCTAAGGTTCACTTGCTAGGAAACGCTACTGGTGCAAACAAGATTATCTTACCTGCTCCACGCAGGTGAGGCCAACAGAAGTTGTTGGGTTATCAATTTGAAGAATGCGAAAAGTTTACTGTCTGCTGGGTTCGAATGTATTAGCAAAGGTTCCGGTGTTCTTTTTAGTTTTTCGCATGTTCTAGTTTAAATAAGTCAATGAAAATACTGGTACTCCGTGAACGTTTGTTATTCACCTTGAAACAATTTAACCGTGTCAAACTATTAGTCCCCCACTAATACGATGCTCAATATGATACAGAACCGATATTTTGAAGACTATTTTGGGCATAATAATATTTTCGCGATTTTCGGTTTTCCTTCGTTAACAGCGTTAAAATTAATTATTCATCAATGGTCTGTTTTAAACAACACGCTCTAGCGCAAAAAAAATAGTTATTACGTAGGATAACTTTCTTATGGAAAACTTTGCCAATATTTGAAAACTCAGTGTCATAAACGTAATTTTAAAATGTATTTAGTAATTTTTATATATATTATTTGAATAAAACGGTTTTATGCGTTTAAGAAAAACCAACTGACTTACCAAAATGAAATAATTCACACAAAATGACAGTTTCGCGGGCTACACCAAGATATGCATGACAACAGCATTGAATATCCAGATACTTAAAAAATTACTGAATTCAAAATTAAAAATTGTTCATTTTGTATTTTTTTTTTAATACAGAAGAAGATTTAAATGCGATCTGTGTAGAAACCTTGACGTAGTCCGTGACACTGTCATTCAGTGTGAATTATTTAATTTATATAAGTCCTTTGTTTTTCCTACCTACTTTAAATTGTTTTATGCAAATTTAGGCTTTGAATGCCATTATACAAAAACTACGAAAGATAAAAAAATTTTATATAGTAAAAATATCTCAATATACTCCTTAAAAACAAACCATAACGCGTAGAAATATAAAGATTATTAAAACGATTAAAATTTTGTTCGACCGCCCACTTCACCACATTTTGGTTGAAAGATTAAACTGTTAGTATCACCCGTTTTTAATTTATTTATTCTGACGTTGTTTCCCCAAACACTGTGAATGCTAATTTAGTAAGCGCAGCTTTCAAAGGTGTGATAAATTAATGAAAACATTTACACCTTTTTCTCATAGATGTCAGTTGTCGTATAAATGTCTGTTAGTTCTGTCTTGTACGCTGTCTGCTACAGAAGTGGAATAGATACGGAGTTCATTGTGGTATCTCTGCGCTCGCCAACAAAATGTTTGTGACAGAAAGGCGTTGTCGAAGCATGCTGCATTGTTCCAACATTTCTCTTCGCTCAGAATACATCTCTTTGTGCACATATGTTACTAACAAAGCTGTAATTAAGGATAATAGTATTTTAAAATACACGAAATATCTAAAAACTGGGCATGATTTTACATAATACCGTTTCAATAGTAAATGTTAGGGTAGAGTTCAAATCTTACTGAAATTAACACTTATACTTGAGTTACAAACCTTCACGATTTTAATACAACAAACTGAAGGTTTTGCGTTTCTTGCAGGTTTGGCACAAACTACGAGCATTGCCATTGTACAAAATAAAGCTATTTAATGTTACTGTTAGCGCCCACGATTTTTGGCAAAAGGAATTCTGCAAAAGTTTGTTTCAACGCCAATGTGCACATATGCAGCTCTGCTTCATGGTCTGTGATTGGCTGTTTATAGCTCTCAGCGTCTAGGGTTCTACCTGCAAATCGCAGACGTGTGGTGTCGCAGTAACCTTCTGTGCAATAATATATTCTGCCAATAACCATGAAGCAAAGCTTCATATGTGCACATATGGCAGTGAAACTAACTGTCGTACAATTATTTTCACTACAGATCACTGCCTCTAGTCATTGTTCTCGAAACACAATTTACCTGAGCTAGTTGGAGCAACCAAGCAAGGTGGAGCAGTGGTAAGCAAAACACTCGCCTATAATTCCGGACAACCTTGTTTTTTATTTCCGATCCGTCCACCCTAGTTCCGATTTGCCGGGTTTTTCCGAAATTCGAAATCATCCCTGGCACCTGCTGGAATGGTTTGTTAAGGGCGCGGTCTACCGCAATTTTCATCACCATTATTTAATTTTTTATTTATACCAGATATTTTTTTTTCTTATTTTAGACACCAAATGTTACTTAATTTGGATCTCATGAAATTTGTATATCTGTCAATGGGAGTGTTAGACAACTTTTTTGTATTTTCAGTTTTTGAGACATAACATTTATTCAGATTGTATTATCAAAATTTTCTCATCGACATCCTTGGTAAACTGCTTGACGTAAACGATAATGGAATCTTTCATTAATTTGTCATGCAGAATCATTGCAAGCCAATTATAGGTTAACTTTCATGAATTCTCTTGAAATTATTATTTATGATAAATTAATGAAAGTTTCCATTATTATTTATTTCAAAGGAGTATACCAAGAATATATCCTATGCTTTTTCGAAAAGAGAAAATGTATATTACAATTGGAAGAAATGTTACGGCTCAGAAACTGGAAATACTATAAAATTGTTTAACACTTCCTCTTAAGACACTATGCACAGTAAAATAAAATGTTTATAAGCACTTCAACATTGCTAAAAACTTCCTTTGCAGGCTACTGCACTTCCGGCTGTATACGAAACTCAGATAGACGCGTGCACTGAATTTCTCTACAGACAATAAAAAATATATGGCCATCGCTTAAAGTCTCATAGTACAAATGGATTGACGGGAATCTTGTACACTACTTCAGCTTTTGACCCATTGTGGCGATGTTGCATTTGATGCGCGCTTCAAGGTCACCCTTACAGCTCCGTCACTTCTGAGCCTGTAACAGGCAGGTACGTTTATTCCCATCCCCTTTCCGTAGGTCATCTTTAACCAGGCCATGAAGCTGATAAGACACGCGTAGAATAAGTAAACAAGTAGATCTATACAGAACTAATCAGCCTACTTTCCTGTAGTGTATATTTTGATAACAGAAATGTTTGCTCAAGGGCTGTAGGGGGATGAGTTATCCTAGGGTTTTAGAACACACAGAAAAGAATGCCAACGAAAGCAATGTGATGAAAAACTCAAAAATTAGTAAACATACTGCAACATTTAAATTTTGTGT
>PNEQ01124539.1:0-55779 GCA_003012365.1 Medauroidea extradentata | reverse complement strand
GGCGTGTTCATGCCATCCAGAAAACATTTGTTCTACGTTACACTGTCACCTGCACTCCACGGCGTGTTCATGCCATCCAGAAAACATTTGTTCTACGTTCAACTGTCGCCAGTACGGCACGGCGTGTTCATGCAGTCCAGAAAACATTTGTTCTACGTTCAACTGTCGCCAGTACGGCACGGCGTGTTCATGCAGTCCAGAAAACATTAGTTCTACGTTACACTGTCACCTGCACTCCACGGCGTGTTCATGCCATCCAGAAAACATTAGTTCTACGTTACACTGTCACCTGCACTCCACGGCGTGTTCATGCCATCCAGAAAACATTTGTTCTACGTTACACTGTCACCTGCACTCCACGGCGTGTTCATGCAGTCCAGAAAACATTTGTTCTACGTTCAACTGTCGCCAGTACGGCACGGCGTGTTCATGCAGTCCAGAAAACATTAGTTCTTCGTTACACTGTCACCTGCACTCCACGGCGTGTTCATGCCATCCAGAAAACATTTGTTCTACGTTCAACTGTCGCCAGTACGCCACGGCGTGTTCATGCAGTCCAGAAAACATTAGTTATAAGTTAAACTGTCATTGGCACGGCATGGCTGTATTGGTTACTCAGCTATAGGTGGTTCACTGTAAAGTTAGTTCTCTTGAAACGTTCATTATTATTTTCTATTTCAACCGATTTTTGTTGTCTGTTTCTTATAAAAAAAAGTTGTTGTATTTATCGAGCACGTATGTAGATTTCACCGTACCTAGTAGTTACCTCCAGAGGCCTCTGTAAATACATATTTCTGTTATGTTCCTTGGCAATCAGGTCTGCAAATTTGTTCATTTTATTGTAAACCGTCTATAACAGAGAACTGCCATTTTACAGTACATTCAGAAAACATCCGTGCTGTTATATTATTACTACAGTGACTGTTCCACAATTAGTTCCTGCACGAGAGTGTACATGTGATTCAGAAATCATAAGTGTTATGCGCACAGTACGGGCAAAATGTTCCAGCATGGCCATGCTGTGTAAATGCCAGCCAGAAACAGTTTTGTGTGCTGATCACACACTGTTTAAAGCGTAGTTCAGTATGTATTAAAGGATTGCGTTTTTTACGTATTGTGTAAGTACTGTTGTAGGCGCTTTGTAGTGATGGAATCACGTATGACACAAAGTTTAACCAGGTAATGTTCAGGACTTGAACCCATGCCTACAATGTTTTTGAAATATCATAGAATCTAATAGTACTTATTAGTCATACAGTGTCGAGTGTTGGATGCAATTTGGATGAAGGACGTTAATACGTCCGGATATAAATACGTCCTTTCGAAATTTTTCGTGCTGTTATGTGAGGTATTAAACAACGATTGTTTTTGCATTTAATGAGTTTAACGTATTTCAAGAACGAGGGTGCGAGGAAAAATAATACGCAATTACTATGCATAATAATAAAGCAGTTAAAACATTTTGTCACTTTATATAAAATTTATGACATTTTGTAAACATTGAGTACTTATTCTTATTCCTTCATACTTTCGGTACGTTTAGTGTGCCTTAGCACATCATGAGAATAATTGCAGTTTCTCATTAATGCGGGATCTGGCAACCCGAACAAAACTTGATTCCTGCTGATTTGGATTAGCTAGACTCCAAGTATTAACAATAAATTAAAGTGTAATTGGTATCGCACAATATTGTTGTACGGGAAATAGGTTTCAATTCTGTCTGTAAAACACTTGTTTCATTTGAAATATTTTAAATACACTCATAATGATTAGGTTTACGTACTGCTGTTTGAAGTCAAGGAAACACAACAACTTTTCGAAATACGCATGTTTGGTCGGATGAAAAGAGGGGAAAAAATATTGGGAGGGGGAAGGGCAGAGAATATTCATAAGGGTGTAGGGGTTGCAAAGCTTCGCGGGCTTTTATTTCTGTGCCGCATTATGGCGGGCTGTGTTATCAAAGGACAGTTCTGGGGAGACCGCGAAAGAAGCGACAGCGACCCTGTTGTTCGCGATGTCCCCGCTTGTTCGAGGTCACGACGTGTCATGTAAAAGGCTTGTTGGGGAGGGGAGGGGTACATGGCTTTGGGACGGAGTAGCGAGGAAAAAATGTTTTCTGCTCATTAATAAATCGACTGAGACCTCCGTGCGCACAGCCGACGAACTCCCAAACAAATTGAAAGCTGCCTTAAATTAAACCGTTGGAGAAGGAGCGGAGAGGTGGTGGAACTAATGGTTTCGCCAATCAGACGAGTGAGCGTCCCTTCTCTCTCGCTCTCATTCTCTCTCTCTTCTGAGACACAGACATTCCGTGGCCTCTCCTACCGGGCACAGATTTTGAATGGCTTATTCGACATCTTGTGGATTAAACCTCTCTCTCTTTCTTATCTTTCTCGCTATACCAATCCTACTGTCTTCCTCGTCAATACCGAAGTTTCAACCTTACCCCTGCAGATGTTCGTCGCAGCGTAGTTCACGCATGTTCGAAACGACCTCAGTTCTGTTTGACTTTCGTGTATGTCTGTTCAAGTATACGAAATTCATAATTGTAAATTTATACGAAATTATGTTAGTTCTCCAGAAATTACTAGGGACTGCAATTTCCAATGTTAAATTCTTAGCTTCTATACCATACGCATGCCGGTACGCCTGAAATCCAAATTGACATGTTACAGGAGCATACACCGTAAACTGACTTGCTGAACTGAAATAATTTAGTTTATATGGAAAATCTGCGCCCTATTTGGTACACTAAAAAACTAAAACAGTTTTATGTTGCTTAAATATTTTGTTATTAGCAAATTGTGGCATTACAACGGTACCAAGTACGCAGCTGTGCGAACTGTCGACCCGTTATGTACGTTGGCGGAAACAAGTGCGCATGTACTACGACACGACGAGCCGACATGGCGTGGTGTAGAGATGTTCGATATGAGCTGATAGTTGCGTGACCCTGCTCCTCACACGACCCTGGGGCGTCCGGTTCAAAAATGTGCGAGCGGCTCGTTATATACCTGAGCGCTCTGTCGTGTATCTGTAGTGAAAGTGGTAGCCTACATGTATTTGTCACGTAAAACTATTGCATGTGATATTAACGGTTTTAATAAATACTTGAACGGTCTTAAGGGCGTTGCCTATCCCGCCCTTATAATGCGTTGTAGTGTAGTCATAAATTCCTTGTTTATTACGAAATTATTCCGCACGTGCCCATTGTGTATATGTACAAGGAAAAGAAATACACTTCAAACGATGACAGAAAGGTTTTCAGGACATCACGCCAGTTTAAAATATCACTTCGGAGCTACCCAAAATGGCTAAAAACACATTTTCCAACCCATTATATCTTCCTACTACTCATGGTATTCGTGTGAAACTACTATAAAAACATGCGACAGTCTTTGATTGAAACTTTACACCAATGTAATAAGATGAGGTCACCACTGAAAGTGTCAGGCGAGTGATCTACGATACCACTGCACACCTTACAGTGTCTTGCGGTAGAGGCGATACCGCACCAGATGAGCCGGTCAACATCGCCCTTGGCGCCGTGTCTCATTAAAACTAACACACGACCAGTAGGTGGTCCTCTTTAAAGCTCGGTTTCAGTCGCCATATTGAATTTTATTATTTTCCGCTTTTTTGGAATTCTAAGGAGAAAAATGTTAAATATGCTATTATGCCTCAAATTATATTTACATTTCGCTACAGTACAGACATTGCGATTTAGCTGTTAATTTATAATTACGCTGTAATCTGCGTGGTAAATATTTTTAAATTCATAATTTGTCCGACAAATTGTGACCTTACTATACATTACTAGCTCTATTCCATGCTTGTACTGTAGCTCAAGGTAAATAGAATTTGAGGAATAGTCGCCAATTTAACATTTTTCTTCTCAGAATTCCAAAAAAGCGGAAAATAATAAAATTCAATATGGCGACTGAAACCTAGCCTTAATATGGCGTAGTGGATACATCAATGTTAAATGCATTAAATAAAGAAATGCTCGTTTCTCGGAGCGATTTTTCCTAAAAATACCTGGCGTGAATCTGCCTGAAACACAGCCTGGATCATCGTAGCGGGATGTGGACGAGATTTGTTGACAGTTTTGTCACGTGTCACTGCTCGAAGAGTGACAACACTGCGACTTAAGATACTGTGGAGCATTGTACCTGTCTGCATAACATGCACATCAGCTCGTTAAAACTGTTACTGAATCTATAGAAATTGTCAAAAAGGCACCACGTAAACTGATTACGAAAAATGTATATTTACAATGTGTAAGCTTTGCGAAATATAGTCATCGAATTTTATTTTAAACGTGTTAAACATTATTTTTTTATTTGTGGCAAAATAAAATTCGCATTTCCGTCATTGTTTAAGTAACAGCAATTAGCCTAATGAGGAAACCTTCTGCAGGCTTATCCGTCACTAGGCCTATACATAAATAAATATTAGTAATTAGAACTTAGCTCGTAAACATCCGTTTTAATAAAAGCGTTTGTGGGTCATACGTTTGTGTATAAATTTAATATTAAAACTACCGATAAAAAAATTAATTGAAGTTTTCTAAACCAGGCATAGAAATTATTGTCACGGGCAAGCTTGGAGAAGGTATTCCAATGAAGAGTTGTTTATCAGGTATCCATTTGGAAATGCGCCTTTTATTTCTGTAAATATAAATACAAATTTAAAAAAAATATAATATTATGCAGTGTATCGAATTTTTTTTAGTGTTATATTTGTTACTTCAAGTTAATTTATTAAACATAGCAGTGTAATAGGTGATATTGCTGAGTTAAAAGGGAGATTTTAGCCGTGCGAAGGCTTGTAAATATGTATTTCCAGTGTAGGCTTATATCATGTTTGCAAGTAGTTGAATGTTCTTGTATGAAATGTGTTTTGTTTTGGTAGAAGGTACGTTATGAGGTTATATTAAGGTGGGTTAGTTTATTCACATTACGATGTTTACTCGTTTACCAGCTTGCGTTATGTCTTAATAGCCTGCGTGCGTTGTAATACCTCGTGACTTACTTGGATACCGCATGGACGGCGTTGCAGCGTGTCACGCTTAACTTATTCTTATTATGTTTATCTACGAAAATAACTCACACTTGAAACTATGCTTCTATGTTTTCAAAAATGCAACATGCCTGTTAGAAACATGATTTTCGGGCCTCTCAAAATGGCTAAAAAAAAAATGTTTTTTTAGAGTGCTGTAACTCCGAAAATATTACCTGAACTCGTAAAGTGCAAAGCGAGAGGCATGCGTTGGTCTTTACTTCATGCTATTAAAAAATAAAATGTTGTGGTCACCGTTTAAAGTCCCATAGTAAAAAGACTACAAGGAAAACCTTGCACGCCAGTTTGGCCCTGCGAATAGAGGCGATATGCTTCTCGTCAAGCGTGGGACACTGGCTCTTATCGCTACGCTGTTCCCACGCGTCAAAGGTGGGAATTCGACACCGGCGAAGATTCCTCTTAAAATGCCACAGGGAAAAGCCAATGATCAAATCACTGCACGTCGTTTTCACGCTCTGGGCATAGAGCCAGCCTTGCTGTTTCCCTACCTCAGACGCAGCATCTAGCGCCAGATGAAGACAGAGATGCTCGCGGGCAGCCTAGAGTATTGGGACGACAGCAGTGTGTCCTGGCTGTACCTGGGGGCTAACAATAGCCCAGGGCGCGGGGTGGTCTCCGAGCTAGCTTTGTTCTACGAGCCTAGCCCCCGGGCCTGTAATTATAGCTCCACCGTAGTCCGCCCTCGAGTTCCGCTGTCGTCGACAGGTACGTCTGTCTTCCACGCACCGCCCACATCTATAGTTATCTCCTTTCTTAACCGAAGGGGGGTGGGGGGTTAGATAAGTTACTTGTATATTTATTTTCGAGCCGTAACATTTATTCAAGTTGTATTATGAAAATTTTCTCTTTGGCAAGTCAGAGGGTGTATTCTTTGATAAACTGCTTGGCATTAATAATAATGGAATCTTTCGTTAATGTTGTCATGCAGAATCGTTGTAAAAGAATTGTAGATTAATTTTCATGAATGAATACAAGTCCAATGTAAGATGACTATGTAACGCTAATATGATCTTCAAAATCCATCACAAGTATATTCTATGTATCAACAGTGCTACATTTACCAAAATCGTTTTAAAACAGAAGTTATTGCACAAAATCGAAAAATAGAATTTAGCACCTAGCTTTCCCCCTTAAGGGCCCTGCCTAGGTAGACTGAGTTTGTGTGTGTGACAGGAGCTGTAAGGGTGCTGTTGGCCGACGCAACGTAGGCCTATGTCATGCATTACCGTCTCCCCGCGTAAGATACTATGCTGGGGTGCAGTGCTTTAGGATACTATTATACTTTTTCCTATAGAACTTTAAGCGATGACCTCATTATGTTATTTTTGGACAGCATAGTTTGAAGTTTTTTTCTATAGTTTTTCCATAGTTTTGTTGTTCGAATCCGGTTGTTATCTTTTCTAGGTACGGCAGTCTTGAAAAGCCATTTTGGGGTATTTTGAGAGGCCCGAAAATGACGTTTCTAATAAACGTACAGAATTTTTAAAACTTTAGAGACATAGTTTGACGTGTGTGTACTTATCGTAGACATACAAATGTAATGCGAGTTTAATAGGTTGGTGAAAAAAAAGAATAGTCGTAACTCGCTGCAACGTATTTGAAGCACAGATAGGGAGGCCTCAAGTATGCTCTGCAACCGAAAAATTAGTAATTTTATGACTGTACCAAGTACAGGCCAACTCTTATACATTACATTAATAGTAATTTCCCACAAATGAAATATTTTCCGGTTTCATAGTTTTCGTACAGTATCATGTCAAAAGTCACGATTTGACCATTTTCGTTACTTACTCAAAGTTGAAACTATTCAAACGATACGAATGAAATGATTTTGAGTGAAAGATAATGTAATGAAGTACAGAATGTCACATTTGTGGTTTCACGTAAAAATTTTATTTTAAGCAAATGTTCTTGAATGTACCTAAATTCTTGCATATCTTTGAGTAACTGTACGTTTTAAAAAATAAATGTTACGTGAAATAATAAATGTTTCCTTTCTGTAGCTTAATACATTTACTTTTACTTAAAATTATTTTATTCGTATAGATTGAGTTGTTTTCACTTTGTGTAAGTAGCGAAATAGTCAAATCGCTGCATTGACTTGCGCTTGTACAAAACTATGTAACCGAAAATTATTTTATTTGTAGTGAACCACCCCTTTGGTTGCCCCTGTTGGCCCATCATACAGGGGTGTCCGAGCCGATTCGATAAGCGCCCTCTGATCTATCCAAGCATACGTCTATCAATACACTTTTCAATACTAAGGAGCGCACACATAAAAGGGCGATTACTGAAACTATAGGATGTTGGAGAGTGCAAAATATGGATATAAGATCCAGCATTAGTACTAAGTTTGACAGGTTTACTCTAAAAATAGCTGTACATAAAATGTTTACAACAATCTAAAGTCCAAAACTCATCGTACCTGATTGGTCCAACCTTAATTAGTTACGCGATTTATCTGACTTTACACGTCGATGATGTTACTGGTAGGATACGTCTTCAACGGTCGTGCCGCTATCGTGTTGGGAAGACAGCGCCTCTTGTTTTAAGTATTCATTGATGTGTCCTAGAAAGTTCCCAATGAGTAGTACAAATGTTCAAGAGTACCCTGCAATTTTTTTCTCGGGCATGTTCGTTCAAATTAGAGAGGGTGGGCATCAAATATCGAATTGGGTGGGCACCAAATATCGAATTGGGCGGGCATCAAATATCGAATTGGGCGGGCATCAAATATCGAATTGGGCGGGCATCAAATATCGAATTGGGTGGGCATCAAATATCGAATTGCCCCGAATCATCGTTTTCATACTACTTGTTATTAGGTTACTTTGGTTTTTGTCAGCATTATGAATACCTGAATTGAGGCGATGAGAACCACAGTGGCCTAACCCAATATTATGTTACGCCATTCTGGTATTTATATTTTCTTGGAATTCAAAAATGCCAGAACAGTTGGTAAGAAGTTCATGCTTAGAAAATTTTGGCACAACAACATATAAATTAATCTTGGTCTTGTTCTGCCATTAACTCATTGTCTCAAAAAGTGGGTTAGGCCACTCTGGTCCTCATCGCCTCAATTTCCATAGCAACAACTGTAATATCGTATAATATGGCTTATAAATTATTACTGCCCACAAGTCTCTTAGTTGCAACAGTTTATCGACTAGTGCACGTTCATCCCCAAGTAAATTTTACTCCTTCAACAATACAATTTAGTGTAGGTTGTAGAGCGCCTCTTCATCTTGAAGTACTGTTGTCCCGAAACTGCTCAGGCTTAGAGGTAGAAGCCGTGTAGTCAAGTAGTATTTGTTAGAAATGTCTTGCCTCTCGCTCGTCCAGCTGGGAATCACTTCAGGTCGGTCTGCTCTGAATGCCGTCTATCAGAGAACTGCTCATTTCGTGTCTGCTGTTTGCCATCGACGTCATCGCTTAACCAAAAAACACGATCTATGATCAGGTAAAACATATGCTGAGGACAGAGAAAATCAATCACTAATCATTACGATTATAACAACAAATCTTGCCGCAAGTCGCATATAAAGCGATAAACATGTCCCTGAATCTTACAAACCAATCCAGATCTAAATAGGTCAGTATTTAGCCGAGTTATGACCAATTACACTGTGTCTCTGGTTAATGTAAACAGGAGTAGAAACCATAGCGAGCGAACAACAGTAATGACGCGCTATACCAGGCTAGCCCATTCACACAAGTCGGTTTATAGCTGCAGAATGTACACTCGGCTTAACAACTATTGTTGGGAGCACTTTTCACTGACAAAAACTTTTTTTTTATCCAAAAACCTCTCGCGCAGAGCTTTGTAGATGTTAGCATTATTTTCAAATCAAAACGCGAGTATTTCTGAAATTCGGTTATTATAAAGGTCTGGATATTAACACATTAAAAACTATACAATTTAAAATTTTTCCATTTGTCTGTATTTTGTGACTGGATTTATTTGCTTGGACATACTCCATTGCGAAATAAATGACTGTCAGAAGAAAACTAAACATAAAAATATGACAAGAAAACATAAATAAGCAGAGTATGCTTTAGTCATCAGGAAATGACATGAAATTCCAAAACTGGAATCTGGTCAGATAAAACAAGGAGCGTACTCTGCTTATTTATGTTATCTTGTCTTATTTTTATTTTTAGTGTTCTTTTGACAGTCATTTATTTCGCAATGGAGTATGTCCAAGCAAATAAATCCAGTCAATCACTCCCATTGCACATTTCTTTCAAAGATCATGTATTTTGTGACTTTAGCTGCTAATTACAATAACTAAAAAAAAATACAAAACAATACAAAATATACATTGCAGTCAAAATTTATCCTAGCCTACACACATTTCTACTGATATGTACAAGTGACGTCATCCACTGTTCACATAGGAATATGAAGATATTAGAATCCAGTTTTCATAATCCTTAGAAGAGCTCTATTAAATATGGGCTGAAACAATTTTTGTTTTACAGGTTTCTGAAATGCTTTCCAAGCGCGCACTGCATAAACAGCCAAGGATTTTGAATATGAACTGGTGCGATTATTTGGTATAAATAAGCAGTACTGGCCTTCGACCGGGTACCAACTGTATGACGGGAGAGAAATTCAAATTTGTTATCTAAATAGGGAGGAGATTTAGAATAAAAACTTTTCTTAAAATAAGTAGGCTATGTCGTTTACCCTTATTTTCTAGTCGTTGCTACGTAACTTTTTTGTAATGATGTGAATAATGATCACGTGTTTTACGATTATAAATCTAAGGCACGCATGTGTTTTGAATATTCTGCAGTCTGTCTACTTGTTCGTCAGTAAGGTCGCTGTAAACTGCATCACAGTAGTCAAACAACGGAATTGTGAATGCCTGGACAACATATAATATATTTCTAATGCTCACAGGAAGTTGGTTTTTTAGGCGTTTCAGCGAGTGCAGGGTAACCAACGAACGCCTTCCTATTTAAGCTTCCTACGTTGGGTGACCAATTTAAAATGCCGTTAAAAATAAGTCCTACGTTTTTTACTAAGGATGTTAAACTCTATTTCTGCGTTACCAATACTAGTTTTCGGAAATTCGGCAGTAACAGATTTCAATAATGTGTTATTGTTGCCAAACAAAATGGCTCTGATATGTTTGAATTGATTGACAGTCAATTTTCATTTACCAGTTAAGAATAGGCTTAAAGTCCACATTGAACTCAGCCACAGCTTTAATTGTGCGAGATGTAGGGAAAAGATATGTACAATTGCAATGCGTCAGCGTATATGTGGTGCTGGGTATTTTTGAGCTTGATATGTGGTTTATATACAGTTAGAACAGAACGGGATCAAGTACAGAACCTTGTGATACACCAGCTTTGAATACGGACCAATCAGATTTTATGTTGCATAGATTACACTTTGATACCTGCATGACTAGTGACAGCATTTGCGGAGGAATTAAAGTTACTTTTAAGTTTAGCGAACATAACATCATGAAGAACATTGTCAAAGGCTTTGCTTAAGTCTAGTAGAGTATGAAGAGAAGAGTAACATATTCTAGGTCGGTGGCGCGTCGTATGTAATGTGTTATATTTTCAAGTGCTGTACTAGTGCTGTGGTCAGCAGGGAAACCCAATAGGTATTTATCAAGGAGTTCATTTCTTTCAACATAAACTCATATTTTCTCCACAACTATATGTTCAAGTATTTTTAAGAACACGCGTAGAATAGGCATAGGACGTGTATTACGTTAGTCTTAAGGCTATGATCCTTTATTAATACTGCTGTTACAATACTTATTTTTAAAATCCTCAACGAGTGTAGGTATCGAAAAACTGTTTCCTACTTTTTTAAAAAATTGTGTATACTGCGTTAACTATTTACTAAAGTAAAAAATTCACAATGGTTTCAGTTAATTGTGTATACTGTGTTAACTATTTATTAAAGTAAAAAATTCACAATGGTTTCAGTTAATTATGCTAATAATGAAAATATATTTCATGAACTTATTACTCAAATTGGTATGATATTTTGTCTAAAAATATTTGAATACATTAATCGATTTTAACAAAACTGTGCATAAGTTTTTCTATATCTGCTCTCGCTTAGGATTAAAAAAATAATTACAATGTAAATAATGGTGAATCATGGAATTAATGATATTGGATTGTAAATAATGTAATTTATCTGAGATGTAACAGATTATGTTGTAAAATGTAATGATAACGTAATTATAAGGCTTTTTCAGATGTATTTCTTGTCCAGTTCTGACTGGCAAATAAAAAAAAAATTATCAAAATATCGAGTTTTTTCCACGCGGGAAAATGTACAGCCTACATGAATAACAACAGAGGACCCTTCCTCACCATAATTTTTTCCCGCCACTCAAACCTGAGAATCACAAGAGCCGAGGCGCCATCTGGCAACCACCTCCCCTCCTCATTTCCCCCCTTCTCTAGGCCTGAAGATTAAAAAACCTGGGGCCAAATAGGCTTGGCGGGGTCGGAACTGTTTTGGAAACAAAATAAGGAAGCGCTGAAAAAAAATGAGGGGGGCGGAAAGGAGGGTGGGCATTTGACGATGGGAGGAGGGGAAATGGGCCGAGGCTAGGCTACTGTTTATTTTAAACGTAGGAGGGGTGGCACCCTGGTAAGCCAGCAACACCCCCTCCCCTCTGCTATCAACCCACAACACAAAGCTACAACAACACAATCCATGGTTGGCCAGGCGAGCAATCAACTACAACACTCGCCGACATTCATTACTGCCCATTACTGTCTGCTGCTATCGTTCATGGCTGCGATACACCCCCCTCCCATCCCCCATATTCGTCCCACTCAACACACACACATGGAGTATGTATCGCTGCCGGGACAGACACATAAACTCGTTTCGGATACAATATTAGCTTAATAGCCCCAGCGTTGAAGCAGCCGGCTGCAATAGTTTTTTAAGTGGCTCTAAAATAAAGTAACTACGTCATTAGCATTTCGCATACGTTTAGTCTGAAGCTCATAATTCACCAGACAGCTCAGTTAAAATTATTGAAAATAACGTCCGTACGCTGTAAAGTTTATTTTCAGAAAGCATTATTTTGTCAATTAAGTCCCTAGCAATTAATTTTGTGGCCAACACGAAATATTTTACACAGTTCGTTAAGCTGTTTGTTTGTAGTTACAAATTAATAAACTTGTCAACAAAAAGTCGTGTGGACGCTGCAAAATTATTTTGGTAGGGTCTATTTTGACAAAATATATTTCTAGTCATTACAAAACTGTTTCTTCTGTGCATTGAAATTAAACCAGGTGCAAAAACTGCCATTAAACGTGTGAAGCCAACGATTTAAATATACGTATAATTTAAACCTTAAGATAGGAATATTTACTATCAATGTTTTAAAGCAAAGTGCGTTACGTACATTTCCCAGCGAAATATTCGTGAAGCGAGCATATAAGGTTTACATTGTTGGAGAAAATATGCGAATGTGCGGAGCGATTTTTTTAGCGCCAACATGCTGTTTAATGTGCTGTTATAAAACAGCTTTAGTCAAACTCCAACATTAAACAGTTTTCAGAATTTTTTTTTTTAATCGTGGCTAAATTTATTTTTTTAACTATGGCTATTCTTCATGTTGAATACAGTAGGCTTGTCAAATTAATGTAAACTGCAAACATGTGCATTTGTTACTCTTGTGTGTAAAAAGATCGCTATCACATTCCTGTAGCTATTCGCCAATATAAGCAACATTGTCAGGGCCTGGTGATTACACGTGTATGTGCTTAACGAAACTGCGAAACAGCTATAGTAAGTGCAATTGTGACATTTTGCACCATCAATCTCAACTTTTCTGTGCGTGCAGTAAGAATATTACATTAAGTTTAGCACTCATTTTAAACTATAGGCCTAACCTTTACAATACTACACGAGTATAGACTGTTCATGATGAAGTGAAGAAATAAAAAAAAAAAAAACGCGTTATCAAAAATAAAAATCAAAATAATTAATTATCTTGTGACCTTAGATGTTAACATACTAGTACTGTACACGATGTGCTTATTGCTTGGCAGAAAGTTACAAATAAGCTGACAGGAAAATTCTACAAGGACATCAAAAGTATTTAGTACAGTCAATAACCCGTATAACTTTCCTTACTTCAACTAACTTTACTAAGTTAAAGTTCAATAACTTATCAGTTCCGATACATGTAATTACACTCAGGATTATTTGAAGGATTATTTTATAAGATTGTTAAACAGTGTGTTACCTTCATGTCTGCAGCTGCAGCAGCAGAATAATTAGCCTCGCATAGGAGGTATTGGTATGCAACCAGTACACGTTGATTGCTAAATCATAAGTATGAAATTTGTGTGTCAAAACATTAAGTTTACCAACCCCATTATCTACTGAAGGTGGGAAGTATTCGAAGTCACGTCTCCCCCCCCCCCTACCCACCCCACGGATTGTACATATTACTATACAGCACCCGGAAATCAATTTTTTATTTCTACTTACTTTTGGTTATGTTAAATGTTGGTTTTCCAATTTTTCAATCGTAAATTTCTCTATTAACACTTGTGCCAGCAAAAAAAAAAAAAAAAAAAAGCATTATGTATTTTTTTCATTTTTTACAAGGAATCATCTGGAAAAATGTGTAACATACTTTCATTAACAACCTGTTTATACATTCTGCCGAACTGCCTGTAACTTTCCGTCCTAACAGATTCTCGGTATATATCGTACATTTATGAAAAAAAGTCGCATCAAATTATTAAAAATTTACAGTTGTTCGACGTACTGTCTCAGATAATGGCTTCAGACTCTGATTGCAGTTTACTAAAAATATTCAACAGGTTACTTTCTCTATCTTACTAATTAGTATTCAACATTTAAACATAACGTAAAACACTTCACAACAAATATATTTCAAACTATCACTCATTCACTGCACACTAGTGACTGACAGTGTGTAAAGACACTCCACCCCCCCCCCCCTTCCCCTAATTCTGCTCACGTCTATGGGCTGTTATTTATGACAGGGCCGTGCTCTGACCAGTCTCTCTTCTACCTAACCACTCGCCCTTCTGAGAACGTGTCGAAAGGGATGTTAGATAAAATAAAAAAACAAGAAATATATCCTCACGGCACAGAGCGCTTTTCTAGCAAGAAGGAGTCTCGCTTACGTAAAACGGAGCTTGAGAGAGGCGAAAATGATGTTTAACAATATTGAATTTTGCAGTTATGAACATGTAAAGTGTACATATTATATGGGTGCTTATATTAAGTCATTTGTGAGTACTTGTGCATGGTTGAATATTATTTGCAACTTCTTATTTGTACAATTTACTTACTAAAAAAACACAACAGGTTCTGAGGGGGGAGGGTGGTCGCCCCCTCCGCCGTCCCTTAAATCCGCCACTGGAGCTATCTCGGTAAACAACAGAGCTAAATTATATCAGAATAGCCTGACCTGAATTCAAACCTAGGCCCTTGCGATTATAAATACAAGAGTTTTACAATTGATCCACTTCGCTCAGTGTGTGTCACTAAATACTAAATCTTAGACGTTATTGTTCAGTATGTTATGAAGGCTATTTGCGTTAGGACTGATCAAACAGATTTCTTAGGAATTTTTATTGTTTAGTACTAACATTTTGAGACGATAGTGAAATTACTGCTGCGTCGTACACCAATAGACAATTAGAAAAAATGTATTTGCATAGCATATTTCGAAATTATTCTTTCGTTGTTTTTTATTAAAGGGCTAACTGGACAGGGTTGATGTTGGCACGTCTATGAGGAACCCTACAAATGGAGGCTGCTTGTGCAGTGCATTAATGTTTGTAAGAGTGTACAAGTTGTAATATAGACCAGGGACCCAATTCCACAGAAAATTACAAATTACAGGCTAAAAATTTAGAGTTTCAAATTACTAATTACTAGTTGTAATACTTTCTGTTTCACAATAAATGTTGGCAACACTTAAGTACTAAATGAAGACTATTACAAGTTAAAATTACTAGAAACAAACACCGTAGCACGTGAATGGTTTCGACAGGTAGAATTTCGTAAGAAATAGGAAAAATAGATAAACAACATAAACTTACTGTTTAAATAACCACGCATGCAGTTTCTATGTACTTACTACTGTCATTCTAGTCCTCGTTTTTAATTACATGATGAATTAATGTATCTATCGTACAAGACATTCAACATCCATTCCTGTGGGTATATAACTTTGTGCAAATTAGTGCAAGAAAGTGCAATGTATATCGAGATAGTGCTTTTAATGTAAGCTGGTGGAACAATGCAAGAGAGGTTAGGAGTAACTGAGTTAGGTTTGGAGTAACTAAGTTTGGTTAGGTTAGGTTGAGTTAGATGGTGTTAAGTTAGGTTGGATAAGGTAATGTTGGGTTAGAGTGGATGAAAGCTTGTGATACTTACTCAAGCTAGTGTAACATAATGCGATATAGTGATACTTAGAGCAAGAAAGTGAAAGTAAGTGCAACATAGTGCAAGAATGTGCAACTTAGTCCAGTTGGTTCACTAGGAGGAGAAGTTGATTCAGGATAACTAGGTTCGGTTAGGATATGTTAGTTTGGGTTGGGTAAGGTTGGGTAAGGTTGGTTTAGGTTGGTTTAGGTAGTGTTAGGAGAGGTTAGGTTGTGTTAGTTTAGACTGGGAAGGATTAGGTTACATTGGGTTAGAAACGACGCAAGCTAGAAATAGTTGCAAGCTGATGCGACTTATTACTAGTTAGTACATTTTGGTACACGATGGTGAATATTTGTGTTAGATAGTGTATTAGATAGGGTATTTCAATGAAAGGTGGTTCATTTTAGTTCAATTTAGTGCAAAAATTGCGACGTAGTGCAAGTAAGTGCAATATAGTGCAAGCAAGATTAGGTAAAGATGGTATGTGTTAATGTTAGGTTGGATTATATTACATTGTTGGGTTTGGTTAGGTTGGGTTAGGTTAGATTGTGTTAAGTTGGGTTGAAGTTAGGTAGGGTTAGGTTGGGTTAGGTTAGGTTGGGTTAGGTTGGGTTAGGTTGGGTTAGGTTAGGTTGGGTTAGGTTAGGTTGGGTTAGGTTAGGTTGGGTTAGGTTAGGTTGGGTTAGGTTGGGTTAGGTTAGGTTGGGTTAGGTTAGGTTGGGTTAGGTTGGGTTAGGTTGGGTTAGGTTGGGTTAGGTTGGGTTAGGTTAGGTTGGGTTAGGTTATATTGGGTTAGGTTAGGTTACATTAGGTTGGATTGGGCTAGGTTATGTTACATTAGGTTGGGTTGGGCTAGGTTGGACTAGGTTGGGTTACGTTAGGTTGACTTTGATAAGGTTGGGTTGGATTAGGTGGAGTTGGATTAGGTTAGGTTGGGTTAGGTTAGATTAAATAATATTAATTTTTGCTAGGTTATGTTTGGTTGGGTGCAAACTAGTAATTCTTAGTGAAAGTGCAACTTAGTGCAACTTAGTACAAGAAAGTGCAACTGAGTGCAAGAAAGTGCAACTTAGTGCAAGAAAGTGCAACTTAGTGCAAGAAAGTGCAAGAAAGTGCAACTTAGTGCAAGAAAGTGCAACTTAGTGTACGAAAGTGTAATTTAGTGTACGAAAGTGTAACTTAGTGCAGGAAGGTGTATCTTAGTTCTAGAAAGTGTAGCTTAGTGCACAATGTGACCCTTGTACACTGTGCAACTTAGTGAAAACAAGGGTAGGTGAAGTTTGTTTGTGTTTAGATTGGGTTAGGTTAGGTTGAGTTAGGTTGTGTTTTAAATTAGGTTGGGTTAGGTTAGCTTGGGTTAGGTTAGGTTGGGTTAGGTTAGGTTGGGTTAGGTTAGGTTGGATTAGGTTAGGTTGGGTTAGGTTAGGTTGGGTTAGGTTAGGTTGGGTTGGTTTAGGTTGGGTTAGGTTAGGTTGGGTTAGGTTATGTCGGGTTGGGTTAGGTTATGTCGGGTTTGGTTAGGTTATGTCGGGTTTGGTTAGGTTATGTCGGGTTGGGTTAGGTTATGTCGGGTTGGGTTAGGTTATGTCGGGTTGGGTTAGGTTATGTCGGGTTGGGTTAGGTTATGTCGGGTTGGGTTAGGTTATGTCGGGTTGGGTTAGGTTAGGTTGGGCTAGGTTAGGTTGGGCTAGGTTAGGTTTGGCTATTTTGGGTTGGGTTAGGTTGGGCTAGGTTGGGCTAGTTTGGGTTAGGTTAGGTTATGTTTGGTTGGGCTAGGTTAGGTTGGTTTTAATAAGGTTGGGTGTGATTAGGTTAGGTTGGATAATATTAGGTTTGTTAGGTTATGTTAGGTTGGGTGCAAACTAGTAATTCTTTGTTAAAGTGCAACTTAGTGTAAGAAAGTGAAACTTAGTGCAGGAAGGTGTAACTTAGTTCTAGAAAGTGTAACTTAGTACACAATGTGACCCTTTGTACACTATGTGCAACTTAGTGCAAGCAAGGGTAGGTGAAGTTGGTATGTGTTTAGATTGGGTTAGGTTAGGTTGAGTTAGGTTAGATTGAGTTAGGGTAGGTTGGATAAGGTTGGGTTAGGCTAGGTTTGGTTCGTTTAGGTTAGTTTTAGGTTAAGGGTTAGGTTGGGTTAGGTTAGCTTGGGTTAGGTTAGCTTGGGTTAGGTTAGCTTGGGTTAGGTTAGCTTGGGTTAGGTTAGCTTGGATTAGGTTTGGTTAGCTTGGGTTAGGTTAGCTTGGGTTAGGTTTGGTTAGGTTTGGTTTGGTTGGGTTGGGTTAGGCTAGCTTGGTTCAGGTTTGGTTAATTTAGCTAGGTTAAATTGGGTTGGGTTATGTTAGGTTGGGTTAGGTTGGGTTAGGTTGGGTTGGATTAGGTTGGGTTGGGTTAGATTGGGTTGGGTTAGTTTAGGTTGGGTTAGGTTAGGTTGGTTAGGGTTAGTTTAGATTTTGGTTGGGTGAGTTTAGATTGGGTTATATTATGTATTGTTAGGTTGAATTTGTTTGGGTTGTTATGTAAGGTTAGGTTGTGTGAGGTTGTGAGGTTAGGTTATGTTATGTTGGGAAAAAAGCTACAGATACTTCATGCAAACTAAAAGACAAAATTAACAGCAGTTAAACATCCAGATGTTTATCCAAACGTTTATGAAATGATTAAAATACTGGCTGTGATTCCAATTTCTACTGCAACAACAGAATGAGGTTTTTCTACTCTAAGGAAACTAAAAACTTATTTAAGGAGCACTGTTTCAGAATCGTATCTTGAAGGACTTGCTCTGCTTTCCATTCATAGAGATATTCACATTTCTCACGAGACTGTGATCAGTATGTTTGTGAACTGTTGTAAAGCAAGAAAACTTAATTTTGTTCTTTGATGTATATTGGAATATTGGAGTTTTTTTAATTCGTATACTCTACAGTAGTTATTTGAGTGTTGAAAATTTCTTTATTTTTTTCTATAATTTACCTTTGTAACAGTTAAATTATTAAATTCAATTTAAATTACACTGTGACACAATATATATGATTATGGTGTTAATCTACTGCAAATGTGTGTACATATATATGTGTATATATATATATATATATATATATATATATATATATATATATATATATATATGGATGAGTTTCCGTTAATAATTTACACACTTCTTTATTTTACTATCCTTTCTCTGTACCCTGTATACGTTGTACTACTAGTGACAATACTATTATGGTAGCGTTATAAAACATCACTTCAAGTTGTTGCTAGTGACGTGAAAAATCCAAGTTTAATTTTTGGGCACAAACTAGAATTCAAATAATTGTAGCATCGTGACAAACAATCGATCTTGGAATTATTTTCAAGGACAGGAAGTTTTCGCGAAAATGTTATTGCACCCCTTTATTCCAATGCCTTATGTGCACATTTGCAGTTCTGCTTCATGGTTATTGGCAGAGTGTCTATTAAAAGGGCCGTATCTTATTTTACTGAACCAATTACAATAACGTTCCTGCAACACCACACGTCTATGATTTGCCGGTAGAATCTCAAGACTCGTGAGAGTTAAAATATCCAATTATTGACCATGAAGCAGAACTGCAGATGTGAACGAATGCTACTGAAATCAACTGGGGGGAATTATTTTTTGCCGAAAGTTAATGGCGCTAAGGATAGCCTAACAGGTCAATGAATGCGCAATTATTTCCTGCGGATGTCTTCGCGCCTCTCCATATGAAGGAAAGCGTATGTACGTCACTTGAGATCGTCGTAGGCGATGCGTTCTGATGAGGTTGTAGGCGTTAAGTAAGGTTGGTTTGAACAGGCCAATGCGAGATTAGTCTCGTTTAGTTCCCACGCGAGTGAAAGTAGACACACATGTCGATTGTACTGGCTATACAGAGGTTTTCTCAGTCAGTATTCCACCTGGTGGTTTAGTAATTTCGACATGAGGTGAGTATGGAGCAGCGTCAGAATGAATGGGCGGGAGAAACGGGAGATCCCCGAGAAAAAACACACAACAGGTTGTTAGGGGGGGGGGGGCGCGGTCGCCCCCTCCGCCCTCCTTAAATCCACCACTGACGACAACCCGATTTTGGTGCCAAACCAATGTAAACTAATGCACAAAAGCAAAATGACAAAACGACAAAGAAGTGAATGTTAATGCACGGTGTTGAAAATACTGAAGAAACAAACATGAAGAAAATTAAATGCTGTATAAAATAACGTGATAATACGAGCTACGGGTGTCGAATTAGTGCAATTTTATCAACATGCAGAAAATATGTACTTAATTTAGTTACCGGCCTCTTAAAAACTTGAACAGTATGAATTACGTTCATCACAATCATGATGATCAAGAAACTATGGTCACTTGACTTAGATAACATACCCTAGTCCAGCTCGGGAGTTGTAAATGCGTCAGGATGGCGCGGGTGCTGGTCCACCTCAAAGGCGTCCAATTGGGGAAAAATTATAATTTTTATGTGTCCTTTTTGTAGACATTACTTGGAAGTAGGTCTATATTTCCGTTTTACGAAAAAAAAGGAAATTAGCTTAACCAATTTTCTCTTACTTCATAGTCAAAATTGGCACGTTTTTTTAGTTCTTATAAGCAGCAGAAACCAATTAATATAAATAAACAAAAAAATTCAAACTGAAACTACGTGTCACAGATTAATGCGTGACCTGTTTTAAAATCCATTACGAAGTATTATTGTATTAAAAATATATATTGATCAAGTGAAAAAATTCAAAATGTCGTAATTTTATTTAAAATACGAAAACATTTTGTAATGGATTTTAAAACGTGCTAGGCAGTAGCCCTTGTCATTTCGTTTCTGTGTGAATTTTTAATTTATTTATGTTAATTGGTTTTTACGTCTTATGAGAACTAAAAAAGTGGAAATTTTGACTTTGAAGTGCGACTATGGGAAAATTGGTTGAGCTATTTTTTTTTTTTTGTGGAAGGGAAATGTACTGCCAAGTCTCGTTCACAAATATAAAAGTATTTAATACAAATATAAAATTACGCTTTCTCCCCGTTTAGACATCCTTAAGGTTGCCGCCTTCCTGCGCGTTGGAATCTCGGAAGTGACGGAGCTATAAGGCGACCTGAAGCGCACATCAAATGTCACATCGCCACAACGAGACCAAACACTAAAGTAGCCGGGAAGATTCCCACCGATTTTTTTTTCCGAGGGACTTTAAGTGGTAACCAATTAGGATTTTATTTTTGGAAAGTCTTTACCAAAGTACACTGCACGATTATGAATTTCGCTTACAACCGGTTAGTACATTTTGAACTACGGCAGTTTGAAAAGGCAGTCTTTAGCTATGCTGGATGACTTGGAAACAGCGTTTGAAATGAACAGTGACATTAAATCTTTGTCCGAAATGCATTTTCTTTTCGCACATTGGCACAGTGGGCGCATGTTGAATAGTTTCGTTAAAAAAAAAAGTACTTACGAAAAAACACACTGTAATGCATTTTTAAGCGCGTGGTAGGCCCTTATGTTTTTCATCCTTCCGGAAAGGAATAGTGCTAAGAGGCTGCGGGTATAGTTGGAGGGAGTGTGTGTTGAAAGTTGTCCAGTCGGCGGCAGTCCTCAGGGAGACAGCCCAACTGGAATGAAGCACATCCACACGAAGCCCGCTAACGAGACGCGACTCACGTCCATGCAATTATTTCCAGCCGTGATCCAAACACACGCACGCTCGAGCCTGCACAGCGGCGTAATGAAACGCTAGGGCCTTTGGGAAGTGGACACCACCCCCCTTCCCTCGCCAGTCTCGCCCAGGGCAAACTGGCTTCGTAATGAGCACGCCGAGACCCGCAGGGGAAGGGCAATTAGTGCGACTTGACCGCCACTTTGAGTGGCCAGCATCTCCCCCCCCCCTACGTGGGTGGCCAGACTGACAAACTGGTCCAGCGGGACAACCCTGGCCGTGTCCTTAGAGATGCCCTCGCGGATGAAGCCTCGCTAGATACGACAAACCCCAGGACTACTGTGTGACGTAGTGGTCCGTGCCCCTGTCAAAATATACAGCATGTCCATAAACAAGCTAGTAGTAAGGACTCCACGTGGATTCTGGGCTATACTGGAGACGGCAATATTAGTGGCAAAGTGTTGTATGTTGACATTTTATGTGCACAATGCGGCCGTATAACACTGTAGTTAGTCCCTTCTTCCGCTCCACAGATATCTTTCTTATCTAACTACTGCTGTTCTGACCGGTATATTATGGGTGCAGGTTAAAATACCGAGCAGTCCAAAAACGGTCGAGAAAATAATTAGAGGGGTGAAGAGGGTATTTTTTTTTTTGGAGGTATGGAGGTAAATAAATGTCTATTCGTGTATCCACTTGTCCCTTGACCCTCTTATAATTTGTTGAAAATAATTCTGTACCGACTTATTTCAATACGTTATGTGCGTGTTGTGCTTCTACACACAAAGCACAGACGTGTAATTTCGCAGCAACCTTATTCTCGGTCCACAGGAAATTTTTTTCAAAGTGTTTCCCAAATCGTAAACCACAATCCACTTTGTTTAAGAAAACCAACATTTCGTATGGAAAGAGGTACAGGAAAAAGCGTTCACAAATTGGAAGGGCAAGTTAACCTCTGCTCCAGTACTAATGCATTTACAGGAAAATTAGGCTATTTAATTTCACACGCATGCGAGCACACAAGTTATGGGTATTGTTCTGATACAGCGTCAAATGAGCGACACCTCTGCACAAATGTGTGATACCAATAACCATGAAGCACAGCTGCAGATGTTCACAAAATGCATTGACTCAGGGTGTTTCAATACTCTTCTCATTCACTAGATATCAGTGGCCCTTACTTATCCTTCACAGTGACGGGCCTGGCATGGACAGCTAAACGAGGTTACGCAATATTCGATTTTCACGAGCGCTCACTTGTTGTGTCCACGACTGTACCATCAAGACGAGTCCAAATGCTGTGGGTTGGCTCTGTAGTGTTTTCGACAGCTTCCAGGATGTGACGTCAAGCTCGCTCCTGTCTATTCTCTTCGCTCTCTCCTCCTGCCACCCCCCACCATACTTTTTTTCCAACCCGCCAAACAAAATAAACAGTGGCATTTTGTTTCAAGGCGGCATGCGACTTTAATTTTATCAATGTTTGCACGAACAATGACTAGCTGAAAATGACAACGGATTTTAACCGCATTTGGTATGCACACCAAATATAAACATACGATCCTCCTACTATGCCTACTGTATTATTTCGTCTACAACAGTGCCCTATTTTACAATTATTTCGAGGACTTGCCTGCGCTTATATTAGCGAAACAACTGAGTTTTAAATTTCGAAAAACATAACATTTATAAAAGTAATGAAGTCATTGTATTCAATATATGTCGTGTAACTATTCGTCTACTAAAATCACATTGATAGTTAAACATTAAAAAAACTTGATATCTAATCCAAAATTGAAGACCTCTGGGGTAAATTATTATAACCCACACTCTAAGACAGCCGATGTAAAAAATTTCTATGTTTAAATTTAAAAGAATTACTTAATTACAAAATACGTTGGAAGTTTATTTTTCAACCACATAATAAATTATAAATGTATGAATCGCTTTTATCCAGATTTGACACACTTTATTATACCTAAGCTGAAAACTACACAAATGATGGTTATCATTATTTACTCCCGAGGTCTTCAATTATTGAGTGTTATACCACCATTTATAAATCAGGAATAAACACAACCTAATATATTTTCCCAGAACACGCACGATTTCGTGCATCGGTGTTTCGAAATAAATTACCATGTTTGTCACAGTTACTAGTAATAATTTTAACAGAGTTGCTATTAACAAGTGGGTACATTGCCTTGCTCATTCTTTTAGTTTTGAACTCGGTGAGAAATAGGTAACTGTGTTAAGGACGTTGGACCCGTAAAAATTTAAAATTTTATATTTGTGCCAAACACTGTTAAACTTTTACACGTCAGATAACATGTCATTTCCCCAAATAAAAAAAATAGGTTCTATAGTTTTAGCATAATCACCTATAAAAGTCACAAAATAGCAGTTGCGGTGTAGCCAAAATAATTAAAAATAATTAACTTGCAGAAACAAGGTAATTCATATTGATACTTAATGATGTGAGCTACTTCAGGACACTTTGTAAACACAAAGCGATACATTTTTGTATTTAAAAAAAATTAAAATTAGTTCATTTTTGCATAACTTTGACTTTTGGCTACTACTGAAATTCTCAAAACTAACATTTGTCAATCATTCATAAAATGCATTGATACTCTGACTTTCAGTTCCTGTAATGTTGAATTCATTTTTTTTTTTTTGCTACACCGCAATGGCTATTTTGTGACTTTGATGAGTGATTATGCAAAAACTATGAGGCCTGATTTTTTTTTTATTTGGGGAAATGGCGTGTTTTATGATGTGCAAAAGTTTAACAGTGTTTGGCACAAATATAAAAAAAAATTTAATTTTATCGGTCCAACGCCCTTTAATAAGAATAAAAAGTAAGCCCCAGTTGTAGTTAGACTATTATTTATAAAACGACATATAAACAATATTTTTGAGTGTGATGGAGCTACCCCGCAGGTTCAATATAACACCAGTTTCTTCATATTTTTGTTCTTCTTCGGTGGCTCTGCAGCTTGTTGAGAGCCTTGTACATGTTTTCGCCATTTTTTCCCGGGCCATCGTCTTATAACAATTGTATAACTACAACTGGGACTACCAGACGTTACTTTTTATTATTTTAACACAGTTGCCTATTTCTCCTTGAGTCCAAAACTAACAGAATGAGCGAGGCAATGTACACACGCGTTAAGGAGGATTGATCCCTGTCAGATCGATTTTACGGTTTTTCTTATAAATCAGGGAATACACACATTGTTTTGCTTTTTTCACGCTGACAAGGCATAATTTATTGTTTCATTCACTTTTTGGAATCCATATGGCATTGTTTCTGTTAATTTTAGTGGCCTCTGCAGTCGCTCCCGTAAATATAGCAATGTTTTCCTTTTCAGCTGTTTCCCGTTGCAAAATAATGAATATATTATGGTTCCAGCAATTACAGAAAATCGATTAAATTTGTATCTATGACCTGTCGTGACAAAAATGTTGATACATCGACTGGAATAGAAGTTATTGAGAAAAAACAGATAAATCCAAGGTGGTAGTGATCAATACCCCTTAATGACAACACTGTTGCGTGCTGTTATGAGTAGCAAGAGCCTCGCCTGGAGGACGGGCAAGCGACGACGGCAGTGCAATCCGGTCAGGGGTTGCACAAGACAAGGGCCTTAGCGATTCTCCCCACCGGCACTGAAGTGTGTTAATATAACGCAATGTATCGGGGGAATCGGGGTCTGTCTCTTTCAAGCCTTCCAGCCGTCACCACCTCGCCAGGATGGTCCTGGGTCGAGACACACGACGTGCCGCCGTCCGTCGATAGCCGACACAGTCATCATCAGCCTCCGGCATCATGCTAACGGTGAGGTCTAAGGTGTCCAAAGGGTCACCCATCATAGAGTAGAACAACATACATATTTAAACAGCCGCTGTCCTCCAACCTAAATTATGTAGTACACCCGTGTAGTATTTTGTAACTAACTTGTGTAGAGTAAAGTCACCGTAATTATATTAATATATATTTCATTTAACCGTAACCGTTTCCCTTAACTTAACCACTTAAATAGTTTCAGTATAGAGTGCCCACCTCTGGCTACAGCCACCCAATATAATAACGACTTACAAAAAATACATTTTGTAACAATACGTAGTACGTACATACAGGATCTCCAGAAACAAATGCCTAGCAAGCACACCAAGCGAATCCTGGGCTGAAATGGAGACGAAAATCTTAGTTGGCAACATTTTGTACGATGCCGTTTTATTTTCACAATGTGGCAACATAGCACTGTAGTTAGTCCCTTCTTGCGCTCCGCAGATATCTCACTTATCTTACTGCTACTGTTCTGACCTGTGTATTATGTATACAAGTTAAAATCCTGAGCTTTCCAAACGTTATTCTATGTTTACTTGACTAACATACATAAATAATACCTGATCATGGAGTGCAAGAGGGGACTATCTCCGCGCGGTGTTACCACATTGCGCACATAAAATGTAATCGTACAACGTTTTGCCACTAATATGTTCGCCTCCAATTTAGGCCAGGATCCGCGTGGGGAGCTCATCAAACGTTTGTGTCTGGACTTATTGTATATGTAACCCATTATACGCATATCTTTAATAACTTCATCCTTCCATATCAATGTCGTCCAGCCATGTCCTGTCTGTCCCTCTGTATTCTCTTGTATAGGCCGTTCACAATAAAGTGAACACTGTATAAAGTTTTCTTTGGGCCGTTTTGCAGTTATCTTTACTATTTTCAATAAAAACTTCCATGTAACTGAAAACCAGTGTAAACGTTTCAACAGTCTTAAAAGTTAACATATATTGGCCCAGTAAAACATATTTTTAATTAATTACATTTCTTGCTGAGTGCTCAGTTTATTGTGAACAGCCTATAATAACTGCTGGCTATCGAGTCACTCATCCGTGATACATTCACAGCCCACCTAGTTTATTTCACTGTTCTTCTGATTGGTGGATCGTTATAAATTATGAACCGAGCGAGATGACGCAACAGTAACATGTTAGATTTCTGGAGGACCCGGGTTCGATCACCGGCTCCGGCCGTCCTGATTTCGGTTTACAATGGCTTCCCGAAGTCTTCAGGCGAATACTAGGATGGTCCCTTAACAAAGGCCATGGTTAAGGTTAATTCTACTACAGGTTAGAAAGAAAATACGTTTTACTATGGGAGAGCTTGGCACAGGGAAAATTTCTGCCACTAGTTTCACTTCTATCGCTAAGACACCAGATAAATACGAAACCGTAGTAAAATTAAATTTATATAAACTTGGAAATTACATTAGAAATATAATTTAATTTTAAAGTGAAAAGAAACCGATTTTGCATTTTAAGTTATCAACTGGAACTTAAAATTCAGGAAAGCTCTGTGATTGGTCAGTTTCGTGCACTAGCGATACCAGCGCTCAAGTGGCAGAAATTTTCCCTGTGCCAAACTCATAACATTGATATTTCAAACCTGTTGTAGGATTAACCAAGGCCATGACCGACTCCTCTCCCAGCTTCTGTCCTTGTACCAAGTGTGTGTCACCATCTATAATGACCTCGCTGTGGACGAGACGTAAAGCTCACTTAACTTACCGTTACAAATTATGATCAACTCTTGATTGTAACCGTTCTTCCATCTTCCTCTTTCACAGATTGCGCCGATGATTCTTCGAAGTATCTTCTTTCGAATACATCCAGGAATCGATATATTTTGCTTTTTTCCCCCGGTTTGCGGTACATTATGATACAATATCAGTCGCAATGCAATACAAAAACTTGCACACTGTGTAATGATAATCTCATGTTCATTTATGAAGCAGAAATGTCGACTGACATTCATCAAACATGTACTGCACACAAAAAGTCTAGTAATTAAAAGTTTCACGTTAGAGTGGCCAACCTAATGTAAATTGGTCACACACGTAGCCTAACTGACTTCACTTAAGGCGCCCGCCTACCTCACGCTTCAAATGCGTTGCAGCGTGTTCGCAAACAGGTTTTTCTATTAAACAATTCCACGTGTGCCCATTGTGCCAACGTACGAAAAGGAAACACACTTCAGACAAGGTCGGAACCTCATTGTTAAGTCGCCATGCTCATTAAAAACACTAATTATGAGCCCTCCCATATGGCTAAAAACGGTCTGTTCAGAATGCTGTAGGCCTACTTCAAAATGTACTAACCGCGTGTGCATGGGAAACTCAAATTGCGACCTGCACTGAACTTAGTTGCAGACTTCCCAGCAATACAATTATATGGTCACCGCTTAGTGTCCCATAGTAAAAACCGTTCGGCGGGAAGCTCGCACGCTAGTTCAGCGCTTGCCTCGTTGAGGCGACGCGACGCGGCATTTGATGAGCGCTTCAAGGTCGACCTTACATTTCTGAGCCTCTAACACGCAGGTAGCCAGCGCCCTTACAAGCTCGTGACGTATAGAATCACTGAGTTAACTCTGGTGTATACAGGAAGGTGAAGTCTGGCTCGTCACTGAATATTATTGCTAATTGTACAAGTCCTGTTAATTAGTAACGAGGTAATTTGTACATGAACAGCAACACTGTTTAACTGTTTCATTGGTTTTACTTGTGTTGTGTTGTCTATTGTCTTGTGTTTGTTGTCCACTGTTGACTGTTTATCGTCTATTTCCATCTTGTTTCATATTGGGAATCTGGTTCTACATTTGTGTCTGTCTTCTGTGTCTGGGTGTTGTGACGATATTCGACTGAATTCTATCTCCAGAATTCTTTGTTGTCTATTAAAAAAAACTGACAAATCCTCTGGGATTGCTTTTTTTATTTTTTGTGTTCGTTTTTTTATGTATATTATTTTCATGTTCGTTTTTCGTTATTTGTCATCCAACACAGGTTTGATCAGCAAAAACACGAGCAGTGGCGTATGCCCACAAACTAATAAATTATAACTTGTTTAACTGCGTTTACCTTTGATTATTAATAGGATTTATTGAAGAGATTTTCGTCAGCACTTAACATCGAGGTCTTCAGCGCTGACGAGGAGTGACATCGTGCGAGTACGATGCAAGGGCGGGGGAAATGGGAGATCCCCGAGAAAACCCGTCGACCAGCGGCATCGACCGGCACGATTCCCACATGCGAAAATCCGGGGACCCACCCCGCCGGGAATCGAACCCGCATCGCCTAGGTGGGAGGCGAGTGCTCTAGACACTGTGTCAACCACGTCTCCCGTAGTAGGACGTCTTCAAATGCATGTGACATGTAAATGTACAGTAACCATTTGATGTAATTTTCCCTTAATTGTAGTGTAATTGGTTTCCCTATCATGTAAAGTTATTTTACCTGAAGTTTTCTTTCCAGTGTGAAACAAGGGGCACTGAAGTAAGCACCTGAGTAAACTGAATCCTCCGTGAAACTGCGTAGAGGTGAAATTTGTGATGGAATGAAGCCAGTAAACAACTTAACGAACCATCCAAACAGATACTCCTCTGGAACTGCAGCAGAAGGTAGAGGATGTTCCCGTATAAATGTACACACATACGTTATGCAACATCACTCACGGTAGTTACAAGGGCGCTGTCGAGCAAACACACCGCAGAGGTAACTCCCGCTCGCATCGCGCAGTTGTAAACAGAGATGAGGTTGTTTGGTTTACAGACCTCGCATGCGATGCGACGAGGAGGTAAACACTGAACTTCCTACACGACGGGCCGCTAAATAGCTACAACCGTAGAATGACCCTCTGCACAGAAAAATGTGCAATTTTATAACTAAACCAAACACTGCCCGACTCTTACACATTACTTTAATAGAATTTTATCACAAATAAAATATTTTTTCAGTTTCATAGTTTTGATACAAGCGCACGTTAGGTGTAGCGATTTGACTGTTTACGCTACTTATCCAAAGTAAAAATTATTTATACCATACGAATTAAGGAATTTAGAATAAAAGTGAGCTATAGAATTACGCCTTTGTAATTTCGTTTAGTAATTGTTTGTATTCAAAAAAATCTTCACCGCACCTACATTTTGCATATCTTTTTCAGTACCTGTATTAAAAAAAATAATAATAACTTTTATACGGAAAAACAAAGGTGCAATTTCGTCTAGTCTTGTTTTTCGTAACGTTGTTGTTAGATTTTTCTGTTTTGCGAGAAACATAGCATTCGTCATTGTCTGTGATGTTTTAGTACTGATGTCGTAAGTTTTCTGTTTTTTTTTATTTGTGTATATATTTTTTTCGTTTTTTCTTCTTTTTGTTTTGACATAATAGTTCTTGGGATCTTTCTGCATTGCTTTTCTTGGTTCTCTGTTGGTTTTCTGAAACGGCGTGGCGCTGTAATGGTGGATGTCCACAATATTTTACTAAATCAAAAGAAGACCCCTTTACCGTAATTTAACTGCCCCAAGATATTTTTTTTTTCTCTTTTGTAACTAAAACGTTTCTGCAATGCAGTTAGAACATTACCCCTTGTAGATGACCGTGGTGCGCGAGAGACTAATTTATGGATGAGATGCGTCTGGCTTGAATACTGAGCCGACCTCACAACAACCTTGGTTCAGGAATTAAGCGGTCCGCGCCGACAAGATAATCATAATTAATCCTGAATAACGCGTCTCTCTAGTCTTGACTGACAACCGGCGAAGTCTCTGAAGCGCCCAGCAATATTTACTGTAGGAAATAAACTAAGGTAGGAGTAGAGTGCCTGCCTACGGAGCATTTCACCTGCCTGTATAATATACAGAGATCGGTAAAATAAGTCTTACTGAAACTAGGAACGTTGTAAAAAAATGTATCATTTAAACTGTATTTCAAAGAGGGATGACAAATTAAATAGTTGGTCTTATACTAGAAATAAGAATGAGTAGAACAATAATTGTTTAGTATATTACTCAATACTATCATTGTTTCTTTAGTGCAATTTCAAATTTTTTGCTGTAATTTCTTATATGTAATAATTCTTTCCTATGATAATATTAAAACGTTCAGTCACCGTGTCCAAGATAGTGGGCGTTTTGCACGAGAAGAAAGCTTATGACCAGCACTGTACACACTCAGTTGTCAGTTCCCGATGTAGCCAATGACTTATCGATTATTCTGTAGATCCGTGGCCAGTCCTACGCCTGTTTTATGATTGGTTGTTACTAATTCTACCTAGCAGCCATAAGATTGATTACTGGTTCCAATAAGTGATCCAGCTTCAAGTACAGCAACACTGAAATATTTCACAGTTGCAACAGTCGTGATAATACATTTTATTTGTGACATTATGGGTTAAGAAGCTGTGTTTGGTGTAGCTGTAAACAATTAAGTGTATATGAATGTTGTATTAGGTTAAGTTTGTTATTTACACACTTCAGTTTTAAAACCGGCAAAGAGATGAACTTTGATGTCCTGTATACTTAGATATAAGCGGTTCCGGATAAAGTGAGCAATCAAAAAAGCCCTGCTAAAGTTCTATTTTCAGCCATTTCGTATCATTCCGCACGTAACGGCTAAGCAACGGAAATTTTTAACCTCTCTGGACTCGTCACTTGATCGTTGGTCGTATAAGATAAATTGTACAGTCAGTGTAAATCCATAAAGTTTGTTAAAATAAGGTTTTTAATAATTATATAAAATACAATAATGTCGATTTTGGTTGCTTTTATTTCAATATTGTTGTATTTAAATAAGAAAATAAACGGAACTATATTGCGGAATTTCGCTGCCAACAGTACAAACAGTAAAGCAACTAGTGTTTATGTTGAATTGTACGCAGCAATGGCTAGTGATATTTTTCTAATGTTAAATTTTTAGTTCTCACTTTATCCCGAACGACCCATACAGACTTTGCACCATTAAAATACAGGGTTATGGCTTCAAAACTATAGATCCAGCGATTCAATGGAAAGACTGCGCACTATGACTTTATCGCACTAGAACACTCTTAAACATCCAATCACTGACCACGAAGCAGAAGTGCAGGTGTGCACGTAAGACACTGAAACAAAGTGAGGCATAAATCTTTTCGCGAAAACTTCCTATCCCTTCCAGTGATATAAAGTCAATTGTAAAACGCCTGCAGTAGTATAATGCAGGATACACATGCACGAAGGTGTGGAGTTGATAACGTTACGGAGGATATATGCATATATATATATATATATATATATATATATATATATATATATATATGACCTTGTGTTCTAGCGCGCAATTTGCACGTATCTGTCATCCCGTAGCAAACATGTTAAAATGTACTGTATAAGTGTTTGAATCCTTGTCCTATAATCCTACATATTCTTCGGCTCCAAGTTATCTTTTAGCTAGGAGTGGCAGTGTGTACGAACAAACTGCAATAAATAGCTGAGATGCAGTGTGAGTATACAGTGGCAGGCAGGTTCAGGAATGTAATTACCCTACTCACAACGCAAGTACATACATACTTATTTATTGATACCACTCTGCATACATGTTCAGAGAGCACCCTTCTCCCTCTCAGCTTCTGTGAAATTGTGTCCACTATTGGCCTATCAGTGCTGTTAATTAATCAGCCCATGTGCGTAGTCTGCCTGTGCGGTCCGTGAACTGTGTTATTTCTCATTTAGTCTTGTCGAGCAGTGGCGTCGCGTGAAGTTTCCCAAGGTGTGCGGTGCCAAGAATGTCTATACACAACACTGAGTTGCCTGAGGAACCATTTGACTAGTATGGACAGGAACACTCCACAGCCAGTAGCGTACAAGAGGCAAGATATCATATATACACCCTGGTCTCTGCAACAATACAACTGCTCAAAGTGTATAGTCGCTGCTAATACCGCACGCCTGGGAACATAGCCACGCCTAGCCACTGTTTGACGGTGTTATGTTTAGGAAACGGGTCCCAATTATGTTGTTTTATTCGAATACATGTAGGGTTTTTAATTCTAAAAGGTGTAGGTATCGTAAAATATCCACACTGTGTTTATTACATAGAGTTTTGTGTTAGTTTTCAACTAAGGTCTTAAAAATTGCATACTCTACGAGGAATAGTCTATAATGTCAGTTTTCATCCGTTTAACCACGCGTGAAACACGTATTTAAAGTATTTCATGTACTTGATCTTAAATTACTTGTAATGATAAACATACATACGTTTTATAGCGCTGGACAATTAAAATGAATAAATATATGTATACCGGTCATGTAATTTTATAAAATATATCATTGTTGTTAACAAAGTTAACAAATATAAAAAAAATTCCTGTATTTTTACACGCACGCGTCCATACAGCCCAATAATGAAAATAAGTTGCAGTGTGCCTAGATTAGACATTAGTTATTGACGCTGTAAAAAAAAAAACTTCCTAAGCTGTAATGGAAGTTTTTCTCCCATACACACTTGGGTCAGTTACCACACTTCAGCTTATAAATAGAGCAACATTTATTGAGCACTTTTAACATACAAGTCTGGTAACATTTGTGTACATTCGACTCTTTACTAACAATATATTGGAACGCTACGTTTCATATACGGGAAAATATTTCACGAAACCTACTATCAAACACTCCTTTATACATTTGTGAAAGATTTTGTTAACTTTTTACAGTGGACCACAGAACAACACCATTTGCAAAAGGTTTAATTTACTGTACTTATTTATGTGGGATTTTCTATTTAGATACCAAAATGTGAAGAATAGTATCCCTAGTTTTAAAAATTACTGAGATATCAGCCCTTATGTATTTTTTTCACGTAGTCTTATTACAGTATATTCATAAGTTTATAGCAAAGAAATAATTAATATGGGGCGGTTCAGTTTACTATTAAGGAATCTAATTTTACGGCAAAGAAAAACTTAGAAACATATCTAGTGTTATTATTTGTGAGGACAAATTTGTTTGCGTAATATGAAAGATAATATATGTTGGTTTTTTTTCGGCGTAATGATTTCTTAGGTAAACAAATATTTTGCCATGTCTAATTCTTACTAAACTTTTTTAATGGTTAGCCTGATATAGATCATTCGAGATAAAGTGAGAACTAAAAATTTTGCCTTTGAAAAATATAACTAGCCGTTATTGTGTATAATTCACCATCAGCTCTAGTTGCTTTAACGCTTGTGTGGTTGGCAGCGAAATCACACAATACAGTTCCGTGGATTTTTCTATTTAAATACAACCATAATAAAGAAAAAGCAACTGAAATCCAATTAATTGCATTTTATATAATAATTTTTTAAAATCAAACTGTATAGATTCCTACTGACTTCACAATTTATCTTACACGAGCAAACTTCAAGTGACACGTCCGCAGAGGTTAGACCAAATACACTATACATAAATACCGGACAGCTTGAGCGATTTGGCGAGAATTCTGATTGAATTATCTCACCAAACCACCAGAAAAACAGCACCTTATGTTTAATTGATTTCAGATGTACGCTGCCAACATAAAAATCCTGAAATAGTGGAGAACATATTTTCGTTGAACGGAGAAAATAAAAAATAGCAGTACGATAAATACGTAAATATTAAATAAAACATGTTGAAGTAATAAAATACAATAATTATACAAAAATAATTTCTAAGTATGTGTTAGTTTCACGCCGTACCGCTAGGTTATTTTTCACGAGCTTATTCATAGTATTTGCATAGAGCTGTCCTGTATTATTGTCTAGGGTATTTGGTTAGACATCTTCCGTTGTTAGCCGTTACTAGTGGAACTATTCAAATTAGTTGAAGAGAAACTTTAGCAAGGCTTTTTTGAGTGCTCACTTTATTCCTAACCGCCTGTGCAAGTTTTATTATTATTCCTGTATACTTAAAATAAACTTTGTGGCAAACCTATCTTGTAGGGTTGGTACAAAAAATTATAATTTTTGCAACAAAATTACTGTTGTTAACAACAAATGGAATTTTAGAGGAGGACCTGCACGTTTATAAACATTTTATGAGCCACATAATTTTTTTTGGAGCAGCTGACTAATCGGAATATAGTTACTTACTAATAAAACTATTATCTTTTTTATTACTCATCAGAATGTGTGTTAATTACTTTTCTAATCGTTAAACTTGTGGCTGTGTACAGGTTTGAACTGGTGTCTTTGTATAAAATCCTTCTAGAAATAGAACATTCGTGTTAGCAACAATTGCAATTGTTATTTTAAGTGTACTTTATCATCAACGACCTGAAATGTTCAATTACAGTAATCCTCTTGCACGGGATACGGTATATACTTCTAGGAATGTTGTGCAAATACAACCAGCTTGCACTGTCGCCTAGTTGTTCTATTTTCGTCTGTAGCTTAGCGAATCACAGATAGTAGTGTTTACATACGTGAAACGTTTGCAACGACATTTCTGCCGTCTCAGTAAAACGAGGAAGCGTATTTAATGATTTATTTATTTATTTGAAAGAGTCTTGCAATGGGGGTTATTGATTTAGCGAAATGTTGTGAATACACGCCATTGTAATGCTATTTTGTCTCGGAAAACCAATAGTGTAGGCCTGCCAAAAAAACAAAAAAACAAAAAAAAACAATAAGTACTTTTATAGTAAAATTCCGGAATAGTCCGAACTTGGATTGTATTCAACATGGAGCGAGACTAAAATGAACGTGGATTGAATTACGTTTATAGTAAAATTTTCAGTCCAGCTTGACATGTAAGCAAGGACAGAATCTGTGTCTAGAGACATCTCTTTGCGAAACACTGAACTACAGAACAATTGACTTTCAAAAAACCAAAAGGTGCATATTTGTTCTATATTTTGCTCGAATTTATTCGTTGGAATATTTATTTTGATTTAATTGGCACTTCTGTGATTTTTAAAACGTGACACAGTTTTATTTAACTATCCCAGGACGATTCTAACCTGTTACATTACCAAAAAATCGTTTCTATATGGCTGTCGTTTCGTTTTCGTTCAGTTCAGTCCGACGGGTGTTTGAAATAAACATTTCAATCCTGATTCTACACTCCAGTTCACCTCGCCGTACGGACTGAGTCATTACATTCCTAGTTCAATCCAGACTGAGCTGTTACTCTAAACGTAATAAATACAGGAAAACGTGTGAAATTGCCTGTAGCCAATACTTGCATAACCCGAACAAAACCTGAACATTTTCAAGAGAAATTGTGTCATATCTAGGATAAAGAATATTTCGAGAATTCAATGATCTGCATGTTAGAATCCACTTATCTGTATATGCTTGAGCACCGACCATTTGTCCACTAGCTGCTACTCATTGGAACAGCAGACAGTGGGAGAATAGAAGGGGCCTGAGTATGTATAGCAGAGTGGAATCTAACATGTAATTTATTAAATTCGAAAAGTGTTCCTCTTCCTAGACATATCACAGGAATTACAAGCAAACGAAAAGATAAAAGTTCTCGAAGAAAGCCGAGAAAACTCAGGAAACCATATGAAGGCAGCACAGACAATAAATAAGAGTCCAGGAAATTTCACGGTTTCAACTGAGGAGAGGTTGGACTTCTGTCATGTATTTGTTGGAAACTTTTTCGATCGGATCATTGTTTATTATATGTGACCTATATGTATATGGATATATAGGCGTGTATATGTATATGGATATGGATACATATGCGTATGTATGTATATGGATATGGATACATATGCGTATGTATGAATAAGGATATGGATACGTATGCGTATGTATGTATATGGATATGGATACATATGCGTATGTATGTATATGGATATGGATACATATGCGTATGTATGTATATGGATATGGATACATATGCGTATGTATGTATATGGATATGGATACATATGCGTATGTATGTATATAGATATGGATACGTATGCGTATGTATGTATATGGATATGGATACATATGCGTATGTATGAATAAGGATATGGATACGTATGCGTATGTATGTATATGGATACATATGCGTATGTATGTATATGGATATGGATACGTATGCGTATGTATGTATATGGATATAGATACATATGCGTATGTATGTATATTGATATGGATACATATGCGTATGTATGTATATTGATATGGATACATATGCGTATGTATGTATATGGATATGGATACATATGCGTATGTATGAATAAGGATATGGATACGTATGCGTATGTATGTATATGGATACATATGCGTATGTATGTATATGGATACATATGCGTATGTATGTATATGGATATGGATACATATGCGTATGTATGTATATGGATATGGATACATATGCGTATGTATGTATATGGATATGGATACATATGCGTATGTATGGATATGGATACATATGCGTATGTATGTATATGGATATGGATACATATGCGTATGTATGTATATGGATATGGATACATATGCGTATGTATGGATATGGATACATATGCGTATGTATGTATATGGATATGGATACATATGCGTATGTATGTATATGGATATGGATACATATGCGTATGTATGTATATGGATACATATGCGTATGTATGTATATGGATATGGATACATATGCGTATGTATGTATATGGATATGGATACATATGCGTATATATATATATATATATATATGGATGTGGATACATATGCATATGTATGGATATGTTTATATAGTACGTCATGTAATTAACTTTAATATGTTGTTTTGCTGTCGTATCATACCGCTGAAAAAAAAAAACTAAGTACGTTGTTTTCTGCATACATTCCACAGTGGATTAAAGTATTTGCCCGAATAACAATTTGACACTATGGCAGCCTGGCGCAGCGATTTCGCAGAACCACGACACGATATTTATAAGAATAGGCCCAGGTTTATTTTCTGATAATAGGGGCGACAGTCGCTGTTGACATAAATGGAGGCAGTTGCTAAACACGTCTAGTCGCCTCGATAACCGCTGCTACCGCGCCACTCGTCCGCGGCCGGAACTATTTTAAGTGCGGCCTCTTTGGAAGAGGCCCGGGGAAATCGAGGGTTTTGGATGGGCGCCCCCTCTCCCTTCCCGCATTGTGTGTGTGTATGTATGTAGGTGGAGTTGTAGCCCCACAAGCTGGCAGGTTTATAAAGCGACCGCGAGCGATGGCTTGGATCGCAAGGCTTTGTTGCTCCAGCCTGGTGCCAACTGGCCTCCCCCCGCCCTTCTTTCCCCTCATCATCTTCCCATTCCAACTATCCAACGAGGTTTACCCCGCGGCAATCGAGTATTCTGGTGTTATTATTGTAGCTGTGGCTTTCAAAAAATCTTCCCCATCCTCCCTGCGCTATTATTTCCCTCGTAGTCAGCTCTTTTCGCATTCATTTCGGAGTATCTTCCTGTAGCTGATTCCGAATAAAGCGAGCACTTTTGAAAAATTCGTTACTTTCACCTTTTCTGATAATTATAGATGTTGGTTTGTCGCGAGGAAACTTGACTATTTGGTGGACGTCAACGTACTGTTACAAGTTTGAGCAAAAACTTTATATGTGGGCAATTCCCGTGAGTTCTTTAGGGATAGAGGTCTTATAATTAGAAACAAAAGAGTTTAACTAAGTTATAGATTTACTAGCTCACAAGGCTTACGAAAACACAAAACAGCAATCAACTATAACTTTCACAACACAATTAGTTATGCACACAATTACTCCTGTGTCACAGACACGTTAATTAACTTCGACAATTAAAGTACAAAAAATGTCTACCATCAAATAATTAAACACTACAAATCACAATAAAATTCAGTCATATATTCTATCAACAGTCTCTCAAATAGTGACAGTGTACAACCTTAATAGTCCGCAGTGGTGATGAATCGCCGTGTGCTGCTGTCTTCACTCTTGAGGTCTTCGGTTCGACTCCCGTCGCGCACCTCCTCTTCGCCCGTCAGCCCGCCGCAGCAGTCCTCTTGGTTCGTTCAACACTGCTCCGAAGGTAGCCGCCTGCCGCCTCACAGTAGACTTTGACGTCACCAAGATGTCTTCACCAGTCTCTCTCCACAATCACAACACTTTCCTCTAGCACAGCCAATAGCGAACTGTCCCCAAAGTTGTCGATTCGGTGCTTATATATTCGTCAAAACAGTTGGGGACTCCCCGCATTTCAGGGGTCTAAAAATAGATATTACCACATGTTTCGGACATGTCTTGAGTCACGTAGGCCGCCCTCGTAGGGTTAAGACGCAGTTGGGACAGGTATCTATGACGTAGCTTCGGCGTGTCTTCCATCACGTAGCCGCTCAGCCTGGTAGTCTAGGGCCAGTCCACAGTGTTACGAAACAGCTGCCGACCACTGGCCTCCAGGTACATGGCACGCAACAGTACGTTATGCCGACCATAAGATTGCTGGCTTTCGCATATACGTTGAGCTGTTACCCTATTTGACTGAGCCAATAATAATCCCGCTATTGTAACATTTGATGCCTGTTGTTGGTCTGCAGACAGCTATGTTGTGTCAGGTGTGTATCACCCAATCATATATGTTGCGAGGAAGTATAGTGTTTTTAAGTGTATGTTGGTACAAAATTCTTGCGATATACCATAATTAGATAGATGTACGTAAATTTCGCAGATACATTCTAGGCCAGGTTGAACGCCAATTATGTATACTTCATTGTCATGTCTGTGACTTGTTGGCGGCTGTTATGAAACGCGTTTGACTACTGCAAGCCAGTAGTAAATAAGGAAATAATGCGAAGTGCTTGCTACCTACTTGTACGGCTATAAGCCAATAGATAATCGATTGTGGCCAGTGGGTGTACAGGACTGACAAGTCTAGGCTGCTGCCAGATGAATCCACGAAATTGACGTACCTCTAACCATAATCTTTAGTGATAATTTACGATTTCCTGTCGTTTTTGGTTAAAATAAATTATACAGGTTGCAGTTACTGTACTTAAAAGTTAACGTGAAGGTCACATCAAATAATATTTTTTTATGCTGGTCCTACGTAAGAATGTCTTCGGGAAGTGCACGCTTTGTCGCGAACCTCCGAGGTTATACTTGAGCAGTTGGCGTAGTGGCTAGAGCACTCGTCTCCCACAAATACGACTCCCGGCGAAGTTGGCCCGGATTTTCCCATATGGGAATCTTGCCGGGTGGAGCTGTTGGTCGGCAGGACTGTTTCTGAATATTGAGGAATAATTTCTGAAATTTACGTTAAAATTTACCATAGTTGTGTGCGATATTTAATTTTGCAAGAAATAAAAACAATATAATTTTAAATATTACGTGTAAACGTAGACAGCGAAGTTGATTAGGATTAATTGTAAATGACTCTGTCATTTACCTTCTGTTCACACTCACACAATAAATTACTCATTATTGAATCAACAACTCGAAAAGAGAATATTTATTACTACACTCAAATACACAAGATATGCCCGCCCGCCATCTTGACTTTCACTGTCCTTTTTTATCCCATGGTTCATAGCGAAGACCGTTACCACTTAAGTGCAACATAGGCTTAACTACAGTTATACAATAAACATGAACATAATGAACAACACCTTCTATTATTATTATGCATGTATTGTATTACTGAAATTCTTCTGGTTATATGGTTACCAGAGAAGAAATTGTTGTGGTAATTTACAAGTTTTTTTTTTTTCTCGTGGAAGTTCAACAATTTCTGACACTGTATACGAGCGGATATAACTCTGGGATCTTGTTGGAATCAAGCCAGAGTGGAAAGTGTGAAGCGGCTGATACAGTTCGCTGAAGAAAACACGCAGTTCTGGCGTGTTTCTCTTTCCTTCCGTATCCATCTGAACTTTCAGCTGTATTTACAACTTAATCTCTGCCGTGTATTTGGGTTTGCTGCGGGGTGGGGAAGGAGAGGGGGCGGAGATCGACTGTGCTACCCGGCTATATCGAAGCAAGTTTGCGGGAAGAAATGCAGTCCACTGGTATTTGTCAGTGCATGGCGAGGGAGAAAGATTTCCCATGTAAGCGGAGGTAGTAAACAGCAAATCAAACAAGATTATCCTCGTGTTGCCCACCAGCGCACTTTAATACCACATCCTCCACTGCTGATAACTGAGTATTCTATCGTCCTGCGGATTATTTAAAAAATGATTGGCAGCGACTTTTGGGTTGTCGCCTTCTTCTGATCTTCCATTATGATAAGGTAGCTTTGGTAAACCTGTAATTTAAGGCATAGGTGCCACACTAAAAAAAATAGTCTGTAAATTAGCCACACTTGCGTATAAGAGCTACTAAGAAAGTAGGTATGGTATAATAGTTTCCCAGGCATCCATGATAGCACTCTTAAACTGTTTATAAAACAGCTAAATGTATACTAAAGTTACCAGACTTATATTGTAACAAGTGTAAATTTTAGCATATTAACAAGGCAGAAGTATTTTAACTGTCCTGCAATTCGTTTAGGTTAATCACTTCCTAAACATTCTAGGAAGTTTTTTTACAGTGTAGATTCAACCTGTAATGAATGCACATTTAGATGACTGGCACAGCCAATTGTACCTTTGATGCCTTGTAATTATTTTTAATTAATGTATTACTTTTTGTTGTTTTATTTTAAATAAATGTACTAGTGTGAATATAGTATCTTCAGTGTCCATTTTTTGCAACACTTGTATTTTCTAAAAGGTTGGACCTACTGTGCAGCACTTATAGATCTCCATTAGTTTATTATAAGTTTATATAAAACTGCATTACGAGTACTATTCGTGCATAACAAGTTTCTATTGTATTACGGTTACTTTAGTTTTTACTAACTTCCCGTAGTGGAAAGGCCATTGTGGCTTAATCTGTAGGCTATGTAATGTCGAATATATCTCTTACTCCGGCCAGTACAAGACTGTTTTTATCAAAGCTAATGCACACATTAAGTCTGTTTGCAACTTCACTAATCTGTGACCTTAGAACGGGGTTTTGCAATGGATATTTATGACAATCTGAACCATGCTCATGGACATAACATTGCGAGTTAATGTTGCTGAGACTCTGATAATCAGCAGTATAACGTCACAACTTGACAATAGGAAACAAACGAAAGTGTATTAGCTGTTGTCGGCAAAAAATTACAACGTAAAAATTTGGCACGTCTTGTTATGTTACATATCTGTTATTTTTTTCCGGAATCTGCCTACTATCTTCCCATTTTGGGACTGTATGAATCGCGTAGTTGTCTTTCTGGCTGCTGGTAATAGTCTCGTTCAACATACATAAAGCTCTGGTAAAATACCTGTAATATTCCACGGTATATTCGGTTGATCAAGTGAGATTGTAGGTTGTTTGGTTTCGACATTACTAGCCTACATTCGGGAGGCCACGTGTTCGACTCCCGGCTCTGGCCATCATGATGTTGATTTTCCACTGCTTCCCAAAATCGCTCCAGGCGAATTCCAGAATGGTTCCGTAACAGAGGCCATGGTAGATTCCTCTTCGAAGTCCTGTCATTGTGTCATGTGTGTTGTGTTAACCTCTCTCTCTCGACGAGACGTAACACCCACTTACCTTATGTTCAACAATGTAGACTTTCGAAATTCAGGATTTTTTTAACTCGTCTTTATCATGCAGTTATGTTGGCTACAACAGCGGAAGACGAATTCTTACCAACACCCTCCCCAGCCATCACCTTCTTCGGCAACGTGTACAAAGGATATTGCAAGATTACATGTCAGTATTTTGGAAACGAGCCTTACATCAAGAGGAACAAAAAATAGTATCATAGTGTAGGTCCGAAGACGCGCCATTTTTGTACTACAGTTCACATTACATAATGCATAGTTCATAGCGTGCTGGCTGGATTGTTACTATGGAGTGTTATTGTCGGTATTATTGGATGCTACATTTGTTACTAGAGGAGTCGCATTTAATTGTACGGTAGCCATTGTTCTATGTAATATTCTACAGTAAGATGATCCGGACCTCCCACTATGCACTGTAAGTCATGAGACCTGTAGTACAGTAACTGTGCGCTTTCGAGCTTATTTCATATAATTATGTTTTGTTCTTGTAGATATGAGGAATGCAAGTGGTGTGTGTTCGTTGACATTGTTCGCTGTTGTCTGCTTCCTAATGATTATGTACATAAAGCATTCAGGTTGGTGGGGTGAGATGGTCTTACGGTCATTTTAACAACGAGGTGTTAAGAACCAATGAGAGAAAAGTCGGTTGAAGGGACAACACAACATCCATGTCTGTGCCGGTAATAGAACCCAGGACCTCTCGCATTGTAGATTGGCATCTAACTGACCACGCTAAGGAGGCTGGCTATAAATTTCAGCACAATTTGAATTAACCCATAGTCGTTTTTTATGTAAAAAAAAACGACAGGTGATTTCCGAAATAGTGACATACAGAGAGAGAGAGAGAGGGAAGGTCGTTTTGCAAACATATTTTAAACAAGAATATACATTTTTTGCTTACAACACTTGCATTCTGGTTCTGGGGGCCTCGGTGACTGAATGGTCAACCATTCGCCTCCAACCAAGGCGATTTAGGTTCGATTTCCGGCGGGGCCTGTCCCCGGATTTTCGCATACGGGAATCGTGCCGCACGATGCCGTTGGCCGGTGTGTTTTTCTCGGGGATCTCCCGTTTCCCCCGCCTTCTCATTCTGGCACTGTTTCATACTCATCCCATGTCACCAATCACCAGCGCTAAATACCTCGATGTTAAGCGCTGACCAAAATCTCTCACTCATTCGCTTGCATTCTGAGCTCCTCATATGATTGTTCCTCCAAAATATTGGCTTGCAATGTTGCTACAGCACGTGTGACAAGCTCGCGTGTTCTTACTGGCAGTAATGTTCCAGCACGGTCGTGTCTCGTAGTGTTTATGTGGACGACTTGTTACGTCCTCCAATCCTCTGCCTCGCTCGAGCAACTTTACACCCACTCCGCGTCAGTAGTCCGTGCCAGGCTAATAAACGTCAACCCACTCTTTAAATAAGCAGCGCCTCTTTGCTGAAGCCCTCTTCTAGCCCCTAGTCGTGCTCTAGTGTATCACGTGCGTTATGTTCTACTCCAAACTGCTACACGTGCTGCAAATTTCCCGTTACGATTTGCTGACCGGCTACACTTAACTAGCCTATATTCACCCGAACACAATATGTGACGTTGTTGGCACCTTGCCTTCGTATCTTCGTGTGCTCACATTACAGAGTTCGGATTTTACAGTCGACCTTGTGCCTTCCGTAGAGATGATGGTTAGGGATGATGATTTATCGCGGGAAAACTTGACTGTTTGCTGGGTTTCAACGCACGTTCAGCTTATGTTAGGCTCGCTGACCTTTTCCCTGTGCGTGAAGCTGTTACCCTATTTGACTGAGCCAATGAGAATGACTCTATTGCGATATTTGCTGCATGTAATTCGCCTACAGGCAGCTACTTTGTGTCAGATGTACGTCACCCGATTGTATGTGTTATAATTGACTAAAGCATTTTCAAGGGTATGCTGATACAAAACTTTTTCGCGATATACCATCATCTCTAATGATGGTTAGAGCCGCGATTTTATGGCGAAAAGATTTTTGCAACATTTGGTTTCGATGCGTCATGTGCACACCTGCAGCTCTGCTACATCGTCTGTTGTTGGATGATTTTACTCTCACTGGCCTTGGCAAATTATAGACGTACAGACTCACAATAATCTCTTTCTGATTGGTGCAGTCAAATGAGAAACGTGTCTGAACAAAGACACGCTGCCAATAACTTTGAAACAGAACTGCCGATGTGCACGTGAGTCACTGAAACAAAGTGGGGCAAAAATCTTTTCGCGACAAAATCGTGGCTCTAATGATGGTATATCGCTAGAGGTACGTCAATTTCGCGGATTCATCTGGCAGCAGCCTAGACTTGTCAGTCCTACACACCCACTGGCCACAATCGATTATCTATTGGTAGATATGATGGTTTATCGCGGGAAAACTTGACCATTTGCTAGACTTCAACATACGCTCAGCTTATGAAAAGATAACTGGCTTTCGCTTGTATGTGGAGCTGTTGCCCCAATTTGACTAAGCCAATAAGAATACTGCTATTGTAATATTTGATGCCTGTTATTGGTCTGCAGACAGCTATGGTGTGTCAGTGGTTTCAAGGCTATGTTGGTGCAAAAAATGTTCGTGATATACCATCATCTCTATCTATTGGCTTAAATAACCGTACAAGTAGGTATCAAGCGATAGTACTTCGCATTATTTCCTTATTTACTACTGGCTTGCAGTAGTCAAACACGTTTCGTAACAGCCGCCAGCGAGTCACAGACATAACAATGAGGTATATATAATTGGCGTTCAACCTGACCTGGAATGTATCTGCAAAATTTACGTACCTCTATATATCGCGAAAAAGTTTTGTGCCAACATACCCTTGAAAACGCTGTAGTTCCTGCAACATACAATATAGTTTATGATTCGTAGGGACCTGAAAAATTAACGTTTTAGTTTACGCACGCGCTAGAATTCCAGTAAGTATAAGTTGGTGTCACTTTCGCAATTGGCCGTTAACTTATTTGACACCATGTGGAAGTCTCTGAGGCAATAATAAAAATATACCTTACCGTGCCCTATACCACTGTCAGCCAGCAGCCAATGAGCAGCTGCTGTCTGCTTGAATACTCATATATTCTTGGAGGCTAGCGTACATGTCAGTTAACCCGCAAATTTTTCATGCCTCTAATGATTCGGTGATATAATTCCGACACAACGTAGCTGTCAGCAGTCCAGTAATAGGCATCAAATGTTACAATATCGGTGTTCTTATTGCCTCAGTCAAATAGGGTAACAGCTCCAAGTACTAGTGAAAGCCAGTAATCTTCTGGTAAGCTGAACGTGTGTTGAAATCCAGCAAACAGTCAAGTTTTCCCGCAATTAACCATCATCTCTAGTCATCGGTTGACAGTGTTCTTCACGCGCCACATATAAACTGTCGACAAACAATAGAAGTGGAATGATCGTACAGTAACGTGGAGACAAGCCAGGTGGAACAAATTGCGGGAAATTTGTTGGCCCTTGCTTTTTAATATTATGTATGGACCCTTGATTTTCGTGTAAAATATGTTTGCACCAATTTGCTTCAGTGCCTAATGTACACGCCATCAGTTCTGCTCCGTGGTCACTGAATAGATGTTTTTAAGAAGAATCTTCGCCGGTGTCGAATTTCCACCTTTGACGCGTGGGAACAGCGTAGCGATAAGAGCCAGTGTCCCACGCTTGACGAGAAGCATATCGCCTCTATTCGCAGCGCGCCAAACTGACGTGCAAGGTTTTCCTTGTAGTCTTTTTTTTCTCTACGGGACTTTATGCGGTGACCACGTCATTTTATTTTTGATTAGTATGAAGTAAAGACCAACGCATGCCTCTAGTTTTGCACGTTATGAATTCAGGTAATATTTTCGGAGTTAGAGAAGTATCTGAAAACCCGTTTTGCCGTTTTGAGAGGCCCGAAAATCATGTTTCTAACAAGCGTGATGAATTGTTGAAAATATAGAAGCATAGTTTCAAGTGTGAGTTCTTTTCATCATGTTTCTAACAAGTAACATAACGACGTTCAGTAACACCCACGAAAAGTTTTTTTTTTTTTAAGTTTGAAAAAAAAAATTGTTCTGCGCGTTTTTGCAATATTGTTTAAAAAAAACTTCACATTTTGTTATTGCTATCAACGACAAGAAACTATCTACACCTTAAATTTCGTGCATGTAATCTATTTGTTTTTAACACTTGTTGAGATAATTCCTTATCGTAGGCCATGGCCGATTCCTGTCTCTTCCGGTGCTTGTTCAGAAAAAATGTTCAACCGTGTATAGTAACCGAGGCATGAAACACAATTAAATGTAATAAATTTTGAAAGAAATGTGTACATCCAGCTTGTCCTATCTGGTAGACTTGTGGCAGGTCTGCCCAGCAATGTTATAGTCCGTGCAGTATAATTTTGCCTGATTTTGACATTACTCTTTTGGAAAACGTTCCTGGTAGCTCCATTATGTTGACCTCTAATTTGTAAACGGGTCTGCAGAGCCATGTTTCTTGAGGAAGTCAAGGTTGTTAGAAGAGCCAACACAGTGGAGTTGGGCATGTTTCTCAGGGGGTAAATGTCAAAATCAGGCAAACTTACACCGTGTAGACGTTACACACGATATCCTTGTCTGGTGTTAGAGTGGTACATGTGAGGGATGCTGTGCTGGTGGTACGACGCGCGCTTTCACCACCGTGACGTTTCAGTCCCCCACCCCCTCCCCTTTTCCCATCGTTCTCTCAAATACCAATACTACTCCCACCCCCACCCTCCATTTCTCATGCTCGGCTCCGTAAACCAACCTTGATCGAGACAGATTGACGGGAATGGTCGAGCGGATTGCACGTTCTGACCGACTGATTTCCTCGGCTCCGTGACGCGACTCCGCGTCCGGTTTTCCTGCTATCTATATACGTGTACATACGTACATATAGCTTTATATATAACTCCTTTTCCCTCCCTGTTTTTTTTATCCTCGAGCTCGCGTCTGCTCGCGGAGGTCCGTCGCGCCTTTCCCTCGGAGCGTCATCTGTCTACGTCGTGGTTCGCGCCCGCATTCGTTCTCGCGTCTGTCCGGACCTGCTGTGGCGACTGACTGCTAAGGGGCCTGCCTACCTGCGCTGTTAAGGGGCCTACCTGCGCTTGAAATGCGTTGCAACTAGCTACGTGTATAATTTTTTTTTGACGAAACTACTTAACGCGCGTTATATTTGTATATCAACGAAAAGAACAAACTCTTCAAACTTTGTAGCTATAGTTTTAAAAATTCGGCGCGTTTATTTTGGGTCTAAATGTCCAAAAATTTGTTTTCCAGACTACCATATGTATAAAAAAAATAACCGGATTAGGAAAACATAGGCCCTAACTATAGAAACAAGCGTTTGATTTTAAACTTCGCTACCCATAAATAATGTGGTCACTGCTTAAAGTCCGACAAGGAAAAGGATAATAGTAAAGCACTATATGCCAGGCGAGTATCTCGCGCGGAGAGACGATAATACATTACATATGTCGGTTAGTGGCAACCTTACCGCTCCTGCCTCACACACACAATCTCGGCTTATCTAGGGAGGCCCCTTAAGAACGCGGTGTACTTCAGTGATTAGAGTGTGACTAAAGACTACTCTTAAGAAATTTGTTTCTGTCTCATAATTTTTGCGTGATGACTGATAACCGTCAGAATTAGCATTTTATGTTTTATCTTCGCCGCTAAATCCAACTGACATACCAAATCGAAAAAAAAAAAAAAACAGCGAATAGCGATGTTTTAGGCTAGATTATCTCCTATATATAAATAAGAAAAGCAGAACTTGTTTTAGTTTATTTATTTATTATTATTTTTATTTTAATTATTATTATTTACATTTTAATTTCAAATTTCGACACTTTTCTTATACAGAAATGTTTATTTCTCACACAAACGGCCATTGCAACTATCATTCGAGCCGACTTATTTTCTCAGGTTTTTCACTTTCTCTGCCAGTTTAGGCGTGTACAACACATCTGTATCGTCGATATTACGTCATACAATGATAGGGTCACCAATGAATATATCATAGAGGTGAGTTGGCGAGAAGACAGCACATCAGTTGAGTGACTTGCGACTAGAGGCTAGGGAGAGGCGTGATGGGCGTGCTGTGCCGTCCTTATTGCTTCCGCACTTCCAGGCCTCAAACGCGCAAAATGCGTCCATCCAGACGGACATCTTAACCTCCCCAACTGTTATGGGTGAGTTTCCTAATGTTCTGTATTACCCACGTTGCGAGGAAATGTGTTAGTTGGCAGTACTGCACTTACAGTCGCCATTGAAGGATTAAAGATGCTCTTTTATGAAAGCTACTGAATGTGCTTCATCTCCGTCCGAGTTGGAAGTCTCCCTATATCCCCTGCACTTTGTTGCTTCCGGTATGAAACCCTTCACCGGTTGTGATTCGTCCGCGCACCGACCGAAAATGTTTCCTTTCCCAGACAGGAACTTGCGTTATGTCTCGTAGAAGAAGCGGGGCAGATTTTCGTGGTCTGTTTATAGTTTCCTCTTCCTGTTTGCACTGCAAGGGTTCGTTTTCTTCGTCTTTCTTACCCTCCGTCTCTTATCTGTGTTCCTTCCTCCACTGGTAGCGGATACGCCCTCAGGAACACTACAACCAGACACTCCCCTTCATTACTCGCGGGAGTATAGGCTAGTCGCACTTGTGTAGCGATCGTAAAATACGTTACCAAGTCGTGTTTGTTGCGAACAGAAATTTCGGGAACTGCGTGTTGTTAAGACTGTAAAAAAATGTAGACAATGTTGTATTGGAAGGTAAGTCGAGGGTAGGGCACCATACACCTGGTTTGGCATACTCCTAAACTGGGTGTCTGCCTAAATCTGAGTAATGACTCCACTGTGAAAAAATTCCTGAAACGTAGGCCTAATGGAAGTTTTTAATCCAGACACATAATAGAACTCATAATGTATGTAATAATATACTACTTTATTGTATGTATGTAATATATGCAATAGTATACTAGTATATTATATGTATGTAATATATGCAATAGTCTACTAGTATGTTATATGTATGTAATATATGCAATAGTCTACTAGTATATTATATGTATGTAATATATGCAATAGTATTATTATATGCATGTAACACATGCAATAGAATTCAATAATATACTAATATATTACATGTATGTAATATATGCAATAGTATTATTATATGCATGTAACACATGCAATAGAATTCAATAGTCTACTAATATATTATATGTATGTAATATATGCAATAGTATACTAGTATATTATATGCATGTAACATATGCAATAATATACTACTGTGTTATATGTATGTAATGTATTCAATAAAATGCTACTATATTAACATCAGCGTGCATTTGACTGTGCCCTAAAAATGTATATGAACGATTCCATTGACCTGGGCAAAAGATTGGTCACATACTTTTCTTTTCCTAACACTCATATGGATTGGAGTGGTCAAATTACAAATACATTTTACTGAATGGTGTACGTGGTTAGGGATAAAGTGAGCACTTTTGACAATGTAGTTACTTTTTTTCCTTCCAAATAATTTTGTATTCTCCTGTTACTTTTTAATATTAACATACACTGTTAGAAATTGTTTGGATGTGTTCCACTCTTGTGTAGTCCAGTGCTGAGAACGTTCGTATATTGTTAATAAATGCCCCATGCATGTATGGTACTTATCCCATTAAGTTACACGGAAAAAGTAGCACGTATTGGAAAAATCCCAACTTTGTATGGGAATGATACAATATTGTACGGAAAAATTCGCATACCAAGTAGGCCTATTTATGTTCATTACTATCATTTCATGGATAGGAATTTTACCAAAGTTTTTCTTACAGTGTGGCGTCCTCAGTGTGTGGATTGCACCGCACTGAAAAGTCAACATCTGAAGTCAAAAGTAGTAATATTTTTAATTAATTATTCTAGACAAAGTGGTGTTAAAAATGCTCAGCTTATCGCTTGCCGCCTATATGAAGGTCCTACAATCGAGAAGTGTCGAAATACGAAATGTAAGCAGCAAACGAGAGTATCCCGAGAAAACACACTCATCCGTGACAACATTATATTCACTTTAATGTAGAGTTTACAGAGAGCTGACACATACGCTTCGTTTGCTGTCATTTAAGATAGTATTGGGTAATTCACTTGATTGACGATCGACTATAAAGTAGTATAAGTTTTATGTAATTACTAATTGAAGACAGACCACAGGATTATGGATTTGTGCCCTCTACTGAAAAAAATTATAGTAGTGAATAAGACTGCCTGTTCGTTTTTTAATTTTTTTTTTTTTTTGAGACGGTGCTGTGCGAATCATCTATAGCCTACGTCATTGACAATAAAGTCTTCAGACTTTTATTCCCGGGACAAACGAAATTTTTGGATTATATTTATCACGTGAAAATATTTACGTAAAAAAGTAAAAAAAAAAAAAAAGCGCAAGAATATTGAAATTTGCTAAAAGGAAAAGTGCTGCAGTCTCACAAAAAGTGTTCGCTTTTCCGTCACTGTGTGTAGTGTAAAACGCTGATCATGTTAAATTGCCTTTTATTTCGGTCAATAGTACCTTTCCGCCACTTATATATATATATATATATATATATATATATATATATATATATATATATATATATATACACACATACGCATATACATACACATATACATACATATACATACATATACATACACATATACATACATGTATTGTACGCGTACAAGATTCTGCGTGAAGGTTTTCATACTTCAAAAGAACCTCGAATGCACCCATTTTCGCCAGCGTGAAAATAAATGTCACACATAAATAGAGCACCTAAAATGATATGCACACGTGTCATGTTCGTAGAGCAGAGACTGGAAAAATTCTTGGGTTCGCTGACGTGTGGACCAGCCTCTAATAAGAGTATATTTGTACTGAATGAGACTACAGCTTCTCATTGGCTGCTAGATAGCACAGTAATACAGAACAATTGAACATTCATTTAGTTGCTATTTTATTATTAGTTCAGCGCCTTCCATGCAGTAGTGGATTTAGCAATATATATATTTTTTTTTTGGGGGGGGGGCACTTATGTGAATTTATGGATTGAAAAAATACCAGCCATCTCATATATAAGTAGGAGACGTTAAATGTACTTGCATATTCATAGAACACAACTCCAGTTTCCTTGAAACGACTGGACATTCTTTGGCTACATAGTGTTCAACACGATTTTTTTTTGTTGGGAAGTCCCCCTCTCCACCTTAAATCCGCCACTGCTTCCATGAAGTGTGCAATAAGTCAAGGTTGAATTACTAAAGGGATACGAACTTACAGGTTTAAATTCTAATTCCAGGTCCCTATCGTAGAGTGCTATTCGTAAGCAAATATCACTTATGCGTAGGGCCACGATTTTGTCGCGAAAGATTTTTGCCCCACTTTGTTTCAGTGTCTCTCGTGCACATCGGCAGTTCTTTTTCAAGATTATTGGCAGCGTGTATTTGTTCAGACACGTTTCTCATTTTACTGCACCAATTAGAATAAGATTATTGTGAGTCTGTACGTATGTAATTTGCCAAGGCAAGTGAGAGTAAAATCATCCAACCACAGACGATGTAGCAGAGCTGCAGGTGTGCACATGACGCATCGAAACCAAATGTTGCAAAAATCTTTTCGCCATAAAATCGCGGCTCTACTTATGCGCTTTGATAGTTTAGGAATAACTTTGTAACGGTCGAAGTTCTGCGCACCACCGGCTGCCTCAGCAGGAGGCCACCTTAAAAGTGACGAGTTTACCATGAACGGTCTATATTAGCGATAGCTGCCTGTCACCTGCGACAACATTGGTGGTTATTGATGCGCGCCTCTCGGCCTTGTCTGTCAAAGAATGCTCCGAATACTCGTCTGCCTGATTGATGGACTGCTTAATGCATCGCCGGCACCTCTGCCGCCAGATACCAGTTGTTTGATTTGAAAGTGTCAACTTTTACGGATTTCGGGAGTCAGCCTTTGCCGTCCTCGCGAGCGTGGATTCCGCTCGAGGTCGTGCGGTGATGAATTGCGTAGCCCGTGCTCAAGCTTACTAAACCGAAGTTTGGTTCAGTATGTTTGAAAGTTTACCTCATTGGGTGTGTGAGTGAAAAGATTTTTTTACTGCATTTGAAATTATACAGCTGTCAGTTATCTGTAGTTGTATTTTAAATACGAAAAAAATTCTGCGTGAGTCTTGCATATATTGACGTAGCCCGTGGCGCTGTTCTTCATTGTGAATTATTTCATTTTGGTAAATCACTTGGTTTTCCTTTCAAGCATAAATCCGTTTTATGCAAATTCGAAATTGTACGTGCCATTATACAAAACTGTGAAAGCTAAAAAAATTTGTGTTGAGGTAAAACTAGTCACAATGCTTGTCTACAAAACAAACCGTTTCTCGTACATATATTAAGATGATTAAAACAAGTACAATTTTCAGTGAACCGTCCCCCTTGAGAGAATATGTACGCCAGTTGACAACATTAATGTTTGAGAAGTGATGAGTCAGTTGTTTTGTGCCGCAATTTTTTTTCAATTCGATACAAAACGTCGTTTCACTCTTGGCAAATACTGATTGGTCAAATTAGTAATGTAAGTGCTTCAAGTCGTAAAGTGAAGCTTTTATTTTGATTGTCTTCTTCAATTTTTGTGTCACATAAAACACATGTTCACAAGCCGGTGTTGTGGAAGTTTGCGCGAACATCTCAAGTCCTCGTAAATGCAGCTGCAGCTACCAATTATGTTGTCAGGACACGTAACTTCAAGCACGTAACCACAGCGCCCACTTTAAACATACCCGTGCACAGTTTCCCATGCACCAATACAGTGAAGTACATATATAAGCATTCATTTTTGGAACTGACTCCTAATAAAAAACTAACTTACATACGCAAATCAGGTAACTTACAACGCGTGCAGATGTTTTTGCCAGTTATTTGAAATCTAGTAGTAATAAAAGGTAATTTTTCGAAAGGACCAATTCCATATCGTGGTTGATATTCGACATTGCATTAAGTACCTTATGGCTATAGATGATGGTATATCGCGAAAATATTTTGTGCCAACATAGCCTTGAAAATACTGAAACAACGTAGCTGTCTACAGACCAATAATAGGCATAAAATATTACGTTAGCAGGATTCTTATTGGCTCAGCCAAATAGGGTAACAGCTCCTAGTACAACCGAAAGCCAGTAATCTTCTGGTAAACTGAACGTGTGTTGAAACACAGCAAACAGTCAAGTATTCCCGTGATAAACCATCATATCTACTCATGACATATGTTTCAACCGTAAACTAATAACTAGGGCCACGATTTTGTCGCGAAAAGATTTTTGCCCCATTTTGTTTCAGTGACTCACGTGCACATCGGCAGTTCTGTTTCAAGGTTATTGGCAGCGTGTCTTTGTTCAGACACGTTTCTCATTTGACTGCACCAATCAGAATAAGATTATTGTGAGTCTGTACGTCTATAATTTGCCAAGACCAGTGGGAGTAAAATCATCCAACCACAGACGATGTAGCAGAGTTGCAGGCGTGCACATGACGCATCGAAACCTAATGTTGCAAAAGTCTTTTCGCCATAAAATCGCGGCTCTAACTATCACATTTCTTTAGGCGAGTTATTTTGTGTTCATTTACTACATTTTTATTGAGAAGTTTTTGAGTCATGTTTTTTATTACACTTTACCACGTATCATGGGTATGGTATGGTACAGAAACAGCACAATTAGTTAATGACGTGCGTGGTGTAATGCTAAAAAAAAGTGGGGGAAAATGTAAAACCATATTTTTTTTTTTTAACGTTACGTATGATTTTAAAATTATAAACATTCAGCCGCTGGGTTGAATAAAATAAATTGTAAGATACTTCTAACGTAACATGCTTTAGAAAAGTGCTACTTTGTTTTTGATATGACGAATAAAATCGAGTATGTTTAAGTTACTACCAAAGAAACAATTATTCACACGTTACGTATTTCATAGAAAGTAGTTGCTAGCTACTGTGTGTTGGTGCTGCATTTCCATGAGTGTTTTGTTCTCCCCACATTGTTCTTGGTCCCGCAACTCTTGTGATGAAAGTGTGCAATTATTGCCTTCCTACGTACACGAATGTGTGTATGCAACCACTTTGAGAGTGGCGTACACTTTTTTTTATTGCAGTACTTGTAGTTTTTTTTTTGTTTTTTTTTTTTTTTTACCTTCCATTCGCAATTGTTATCAGAACTGTTGCCTCTTTTTACGGTACGTACGATACGACACGGCCGTGTATTATGCAGTATAGCGTAAACCAGACCGTAATAAAATATCATTTCATCGTTACTGCACAAAATTAAAATGCTGATGTAGTAATACCTGTTTATTACCGTATGTTTCACTCTGTGTTGATGTACACAGATTATTGGGCAGTGAAAAAACTGCAAATAAAGTTTTCGTTTATAAAAACTGTTAAAGGTTTGCTAAAGTATCTTGTAAAGAGGTACTTTTATGGAATTGATAATTATTTCTGTACATATGTATGCACATTTAATGTATATCAAGAAAAACCAGTTTCAAAATGATAGCTACAATCAAGATCATGCTTATACCACCAGGTATAAGTAATATATATGACAGTATAAATACACGTTAGTTTTTATATACAATTCCTGTTACATTATTACTCCATAGTAACATTTTAGTTGAGGGAGAACTCGGTGTAGATTACAAAAATTGTTTCGAGGTGTTTTATGAATTTTAAATCTATTGGTACAGGCTCCTATTTTTACATTTGTCTGTATTGTAACTGTTTGTAATTTACTGTTGAAATTTTACTGTTATTATTGCCTAGTACGTTTTGTAAAGGGTTTTTGCATGCATTTTTAAATTTTTTACCATCGTAGATTGCTTTATTATAATATTTAAGTAGTTATTGCTGCAGCAGGCTGGGTAATTTTTAAGTCGATCGTAGATTGTTTTTTTCCTTAGTGAAATTTAAATTCCAACTATAAATGCAAGAGACCGAGAGCAGGATATTTTTGGCGCCGGTTTATGACGCCTGAGTCTCATTCTTTACGGCAATTCAGTCGCTAACAAAACCTTATTGCCGTCGTAAAATATGTTTTCCCTTAAAGATTCGTAATATCATCGACACAGTAATAAATAAAGATTTTTTACGTTATTTTTAAATGAACTGCTGTTTTTTTAATATTGATAAATTGACTTTTATAGCCGCTGTGCTACAACTGACCTCTAGCGACGTGAGGCGGTAGAAATATTTTGCTACAGACTTAATAGAGTGCATACGAGAACTTTCTGGACACAAAATATTATTAAGAACAAATCTATTATTTCTGACGTACTAATTAAATTGCTAAAGACAGCTTCTTTATCTTTATCGTCACACAGTTGGCAATATTATAGTAGATCATTCATGTAATAAAATTCTGCAGAAAAAAAAAAGTAGTTCTTCTAGTGTGTGTAATAATTCAACACTTAGTTTTTTCTTACCTGCAGTTGTTTTACCTACCTGCAGTTGGGATTTTATGTTCTGAGGTAAATTACTTCAAAAGAAATAATTGGTTACCAAATTTCCACACATTTGTGAAAGCAATTATTTTGAACCAGAATGTTTTTGTATAATTTTGCAATAAAATAATACGTCGGTTTGAGTTTGCTGGCGAATATCTAATATGAAAGGAATGAAAAAATTTTTATATGAAAATGGTTTTTAAAATGTGCGTAAATAAGAATTTAAATTGCACACAAGAATTGTTGTGTCATCGTTCTTTGCATAGTTGAAAGACTTTGTAAGATTTGTGTAACAGAGATTTAGAAAACATAGAAATGAAACTTGCGAAACTAATGCGGTTTATAGGCTACCACACAAATTGTTTGTTTCGATGTCTTTCAGTAAGAACGAAGCAAAGTTAAGCTTCGTGTTTATTATTGAAATTTTGCCTTTTCGTGCACTTTATAGTTATGTACCGAATGGCAGAACACCAATATTTTGTGGTACAATTAACCCCACAAGCGCAGGGTAACCCTATAGGTATAAATTAAGCCCAGAGGTGTAGAGTAACCCTGGATGTATAGAGTAACCCCATGCATTCAAAGTAATCCCGCAGGTGTAGAGTAACCCCAGATGTGTAAAGTAATCCCAGAGGTGTAGAGTACGCCCAGAGGAGTAGAGTAAGCCCAGAGGTGTAGGGTAAGCCCAGAGGTGTAGAGTA
>PNEQ01124538.1:0-55569 GCA_003012365.1 Medauroidea extradentata | reverse complement strand
TCCAAATACAAATTACAAACACTCATTTTCCTTAATTCTATTCTTAAAGTCCTTGTCTTGTCATGTTACTGCGGTCTGCACGGTCAACAGTGCAAAGTCCCAGACTGATTACTTATATACTAACACGTGTCCTTCACTTGCTTGCTCACCGCACCATTCTCCTTATGTGGTAGGCCGGGCACACTACCGTCAGGCGACCCCTCTTACACATCAATATTATAACTAGCAACCACGAAACCTCCCGGCATACCATTAGGCCTATGCTGACGCCGGTACTAGCAAAAAAAAATTCTACAATCAAAGTTAGTAACCAAATTTGGAAAATTAATAGAGTAGGTAGGCCAAGTACCTTACAATGTGGACATTTTGGTGTAACTAAACTGTAAAGTTATTCAAGTATATTGTGTCGTAAAAAACATTTATTGTACTGTAGCTAAGGTTATTAATAAGTGTTTAATATGTGCTCAAACAAAATATGTTAACAAAAGAAGTCAGGATCATATGGGACATGTTCTGGCCACTGAACCTTTAGAACTTGTGTGTGTAGTGTAACCAGGCGGCTTCCGAACTCCCTCCTCAAACTTGACGTAGTTTACTGAGTACACGTAGCAATCATAATTTCCTTTTTGTTACTGGCCAGTAGTGATCGGATGGAAACACAGGAAACTAAACCTCCAAAAAAAAAAAAATAACTCTTTACACCATCTTCGCTTTACTGTAGTATAATTCGTAAATGTAACCATCAACACAATTACATGTCTTGACAACAAGTTCCATCACCAAAGCCGACGCTCCCGGGAGAGAAAGCAAACTTAAAAGAAGAGAGAGCAAATTAAAAAAAAAGTTCCACCACTCATTGCACCAACATGCATAGCGCCTATTCCGGCTACTAACCACGCAAAACAAAAGGTTCTTAGGCCTATACGGCCACCTCTCTGCAACCATACTACCGCGCACACACACACACCCATCCTGCTCCAAGGCCCAACAATAAGTCACTATATTACAACCTTCTTGCTCCGCGACTACACAAGTAAAGCCCAACCATCTTCCACCACGCTCAAACAACAAGTCAATATGGCCGACGCGTGACGCTCTCTCTCCCTGCAGCGCCTCTAGCGGCCACCCAGCGCACCACGGTAAAAACGTAGCGGAAAATTAAAACTAAATTAAATATAATAACAAATTATAAACTTTTATACTTTAAAACAACTTGAAAGGTGAAAATATTCTTCTGAAAACCATAATTACATAATAATTTACAACATAAATTTAAGTAAATTTGAACCACGTGTCCTTCTATTGGCTCAAGCCAGCCCGCGCAAACATATTACTGTCTCTCTCGCACACTCAACGAGTGACGGCGCACATGCACTTTGAGAAAAGTAAAAATATTAGAAAAACGGTTAAAAATCTAAATATAGCATTTCCTGGAACTGGGCAGGCACACCTGTGCCATCCAACTATACTTGCCAACAATACACCCAGCCCTGAGTTACAATACAATGACAGTTAAGCTGTAAATGATATTACAGTATTAAATTTAAATTAAAACACAAAGTTGACTCAGCCTAAACAAACCAAATTAAATACATATAAAATTTAGCAATTTCAAAACTAATACAGATAAAAAGCCAAACAACTGTCAACAATACCTGAAAGTAATTATATAAATAATAGCAAATTCATTAAGTCAAACATAAGGAAATAATAAAATAAAAACAGGAAACAATAAAGGCCTAAGTGGTGGGTGGACCGCCTTACAACCCCCCACTTTACATGCAGAGGTTGTTCCTACAATCCTCTGTGTGTCAAGTACAGAGTACAGACCTGCAGGTTATCACGAACACAACAGACAAAATACTTTTAGAAAAACTGAAAAGAGCATCACATTACAGGAGCGAACAATTCAACAGCAAAGCACGTAGCATAAAAACATTATTACAATCACCAAAAACCAGAATCCTCAAAAACAATTAGAACGGCAACAGTGAATAGAACAGCAGCAAATCTTGCACTCTACAATTTACAATATGAACATCTGCCAAAATACCCTTCAAAAGAAACAAAGCAAAGAACATTACATTACAACTGAAACCATTAATTACATCCATAATAATTTACCAGGTACTCTTGTCGAATTTTCAAATTTACACAACTGCACTGCAAGGAAACCCCAAAACAAACATTACCGCAACTCATACCAAACTTAACTATGTGTACATGTCGGCAAATAAAACTGAGTACAAAGCAAAAATCCAAACAACCAAACACAACACAACACAACATTATTACTTCAAAATCCTTTAACTCATCATCAATCAACATTCTAAAGCAAATCACAAATCAAATATTATTAGCAAACACTTTACTTTATCACTTCATAAGGAACAATTACATTAATAACAATCTGTGTTAGGTCATCTTGAACCTGGCTTTGAAACACACCAACTCCTCAACAATTTACGGAAACCAGCACACTCTTTGGACAATGACGGAGTGGCACTCACACAACAAAATATCAATACTATATAATCAGGTATGCCTATTGGACGATGACAAGGCATCCTGCTAAAAAAAAAAAACACCACAATAACGTGTGCTCAAAACCAAAGAGCCAAATCACGGTCACTGAAAAGAAAGGTGACCTAAGTCAGAGAGTTACAGACAGTTAATTAAAATCAAAACTCATATCTCACTGAAATATTTAAACTCATATCTTTACTGTAAAATCTTCCACTAGAACAAACAAACTCACAACAATGTACTCAGTGCTAAATTAAATGTTACTCAGTGTACAAAATACTAACTCTTAAATCTCAGTTATGGTCCTGCCAGTCAACCACAACAAAGAGAAAAACAAAAATACAAACACATCTGCAAAATAAAAATAATTACGTGTCAAAAGTGTACAAGTATGTTGTTTCAAAAGTGAGTGATAACAGGCAGTAAAAAATCACAGTTGCGGAATGCATGCTCTGATAATTCCCTTTCACCCAGTTGTGATCGGTTGCTACAGATAAAACAAAAAGCCATATCAAACTCCTTAATTATCATCAAACAGAAAAATACAAATTTCCAAAAGTGACTGGGTACACATCCCCAGTTTCAATTTTACTCTTTTAAAACAGTGACTGCACTGCGAGGAAACAGCAACATACACATGACCACAAATCAAAACTACTACTACTAGTAAATTATATGTACATGTAAGCCAAGACACTGAGTACACAAAAACGACAAGATAACCACAAAAATCATATTCCTCAAACAAAAAATATTAATACTATAAATTAGCCTTCACAAAACTCTACTAATGCATTACAACTCTTAACTCACAAATTACCAAAACTCACAATCTCAATACATAGGTACTGGATTAGCTCACCTCAAACTAAGAATCATCACCTACAAAAAACTTTAAACACTTAAGCAAAATTAAGCTCACTCTTTGGAACAACGACGAAGTGGCAAGTAGAACAAATCAAAAATCACATTCCGGCGTACCCTTTGGATCAACGACGAGGTACCCTGTACACCATAAAATCAGATTAAGCACACCCTTTGGAGCAACGACGAAGAGGCAAGTACACAACAAAATATTAATCAAACACTCAGGCATACCCATTGGACAACGACGAAGTATCCTGTACACAACGCCATCATTACTCGGATTACAGAGCCAAAATCACGGCCACGGAATCCAGAGGTGACCTAAGCCAGGTAAGTTACTACCAATTAACTCAAAAAGCTCAAAACCAACATTACTTCAAATATTCAAAATCTTTTAACTAAAATATACATCATTCAAAATTATAACTTTCATAACAATGTACTCAGTGTCAAAATTTGCTTTCCAAATATTACTGTGTGCAATCAAAATTACAACTCTGTTGTGGCCCTGCCTGGCAACCACAACCACAGAGTTACAAAACAAAACCAAGTTCAAACTATTACATCTTGCAAAAATTAAAGTACATGTCAAAGTGTGTATGTGTTGTATTAAAACTGAAAAACTGAAAGGCAGTAAAAACATAAAAAAAATTGAGGTAATGTGTGCATTCTGTTCCTCGACAGCAAGGTAGGTTCTGCTGTTACATAAGACTAAGAAAAACAATATCAAAATACTTATTTGCTCCTAAATACGACAATAATTACCCTCACACAAAAAACCCTTACATTTATAAACTCTTGCAGACTAATTACCCTTTTAATTTTACCTTACCCCTGCACCATTCCTGTACCTCCCATTTTCGTGTCTCTCTCACCACACTCCATTCCTCGACTTTCCTCTCCACAGTACAACAATCCCTCTCACCTTCCTGCTCATTCACATCTTTGAATTTGACCTCACCTCTGTGCCACACTTGAACCCCCGACTGTTCACATTCCCTCCTGAATTTTGCTCCAACAAATACTCCAACAGTCCAACAAAAAGCCCTTTTCATCTCGCATCTTACTTTTGTTTCCCATGTGCAAATTATACGGCGATTACATTTAGGTTTAGCAAGACCACTCAGCAATACACAGTCACACTTACAGACATTGTTGGCCTCACCAACAGCATTAAAATTTTCTACAACTTCTGGTACTTTCTCAACATCAATATCAACCAAAAATTCACCCTCCTCAACATTCTGCAGTTCCTGAATTTGTTTACTGTGCATACCCAACTCAACTTCAACTTTTGAAATTCTCGGTTCAACAACCTGTAGGAAGTCATCCTTCGTCTTAACAATAAGTGCGTTTTGAATTTCACTCTCCTGCTGTACCTTTTCAACTACTCTTCCACACTCCCTAGACAAATTAACAATCTCAGCTTGGTTAATTGCAATCTGCTCTCCAAGTGAGGTTGACTGAGCATCCAGTACCCCTAAGTGTTTGCTATACCCTTCTACCTCCCTCTCCATTCCTTCAACCGTTTTCCCTATCCCAGCTTGCTCTAGGTCTACCACATCCAGGCGATTCTCAACCTCTACAAGTCGCCCGGTGACACAGCTTTCAAACTCGCATTGTTGGCCCTTAACAACCTTTAACTCCCCTTTCAATTCCTTCCTGTACTCTGTCAACTTAGCTTCTAGGCAATTGAACTTGGTCTCCAACCTTACTGTCTGAGCTTCCAACAAGCTCTGAAGCAGCACAGCAAACCCTTGATCCATGCTTACAGCTGATGGTGGTTCAGTGCAAGATTCCAGGTAGTATTAGCCACCTACTCAGCGGCTGATCCAGATTCAACACAGTCCCTACACTCATAGTGCTATTCTCATTCGATACTTCTCATTGTGCTAACAAATTAGTGTAAGCCACATTCTCCGGCCCACTGCCCTCCACGGTCTTACTAGTTGACCTCGTAACTACAGGTGACATACCATCAGCAATGTGACTAACACACAAACCACAACACGAACCCTAACCAGGTCAGCAACAATACAATTGCAACTCATCTCAAACTCGTTGGCACTTATCAGAAACAACTCGGACACACAACAATACACTCAACAGCTCAGAGCACTTACAATGACACCAAATCACTCAAAGCACTTAATAAACCCGCCTTGAACCCGCGCTGATTCTTCACACATACCTGGCCCGCTGTAGTAGGCTATTTGTCTTCCTACCTGGACTCGTTGCCCTCAACTGCTGAGATTTCCTCTATTAGCCAAATATACACCTTATTGACTACCGCCGCTGACTGGACCTCCCGCTGATAATCTGATACTGCTTTGGACTGCCGTTGAAGCTGGGATCACGTGGTCCTGCCGCGATGTGCTGCTGCCCGACCGCTCTGCTGTGCTGCCGCCGTAATGTTGCGCTGTGCTGCACCGTGCCGCCTCAGTGGTGTTGTTCCGCCGGCACCCAAGATCGTAGAGCTACTCACTTCGCGTCCATCCTGGTCACGGCACCAAGAATGTAACCAGGCGGCTTCCTATGAAGATTATTGACGAAGACCATAAATCCTGGTCACGGCACCAAGAATGTAACCAGGCGGCTTCCGAACTCCCTCCTCAAACTTGACGTAGTTTACTGAGTACACGTAGCAATCATAATTTCCTTTTTGTTACTGGCCAGTAGTGATCGGATGGAAACACAGGAAACTAAACCTCCAAAAAAAAATAACTCTTTACAGCATCTTCGCTTGACTGTAGTATAGTTCGTAAATGTAACCATCAACACAATTACATATCTTGACAACAAGTTCCATCACCAAAGCCGACGCTCCCGGGAGAGAAAGCAAACTTAAAAGAAGAGAGAGCAAATTAAAGAAAAAGTTCCACCACTCATTGCACCAACATGCATAGCGCCTATTCCGGCTACTAACCACGCAAAACAAAAGGTTCTTAGGCCTATACAGCCACCTCTCCGCAACCATACTACCGCGCACACACACACACCCATCCTGCTCCAAGGCCCAACAACAAGTCACTATATTACAACCTTCTTGCTCCGCGACTACACAAGTAAAGCCCAACCATCTTCCACCACGCTCAAACAACAAGTCAATATGGCAGACGCGTGACGCTCTCTCTCCCTGCAGCGCCTCTAGCGGCCACCCAGCGCGCCACGGTAAAAACGTAGCGGAAAATTAAAACTAAATTAAATATAATAACAAACTATAAACTTTTATACTTTAAAACAACTTGAAAGGTGAAAATATTCTTCTGAAAACCATAATTACATAATAATTTACAACATAAATTTAAGTAAATTTGAACCACGTGTCCTTCTATTGGCTCAAGCCAGCCCGCGCAAACATATTACTGTCTCTCTCGCACACTCAACGAGTGACGGCGCACATGCACTTTGAGAAAAGTAAAAATATTAGAAAAACGGTTAAAAATCTAAATATAGCAATTCCTGGAACTGGGCAGGCACACCTGTGCCATCCAACTATACTTGCCAACAATACACCAAGCCCTGAGTTACAATACAATGACAGTTAAGCTGCAAATGATATTACAGTATTAAATTTAAATTAAAACACAAAGTTGACTCAGCCTAAACAAACCAAATTAAATACATATAAAATTTAGCAATTTCAAAACTAATACAGATAAAAAGCCAAACAACTGTCAACAATACCTGAAAGTAATTATATAAATAATAGCAAATTCATTAAGTCAAACATAAGGAAATAATAAAATCAAAACAGGAAACAATAAAGGCCTAAGTGGTGGGTGGACCGCCTTACAGTAGATTTCTTTGGTCCCTTACCCAAAGGACAAGGTGGTATAAAATACATTTTGGTAGCGTTGGATGTATTTTCTAAATTTGTAAAATTGTACCCTATTAAGAAAGCTACAGCACAGGTAGTCACAGAGAAACTAATGGATGAGTATGTAACAACCATAGGACAACCTAAAAAGGTAACTTCTGATAATGGACCTCAATTTCAGAGTGCAAAGTGGCGAACATTGACTACAGTGTTGGGTATTGAGTTAGGATACACTGCTGTATACCACCCTGCAGCTAACCCAGCAGAGAGAGTGATGAGGGAGCTGGGCAGAATGTTTAAGTTGCACTGTCACAATAAACACAACAGGTGGGCCACAGTGGTAAAGGATGTGGAGAACTTACTCAGTTGCTTCTGGCATGAGAGTATTGGGGCTACCCCTATTGAGGTTATGGGTGTAGGGAAACCAGAAACAGAACTGTGTAAATTAGTGCAATACCCCACAAATAGTGTCAGTGTAAACAAGCCAATGGACAAAGTGTTAAAAAGACTAGAGTTTAAGGCAAAACAATGAAGGAGAAAATGGAACAGTAAACGCAATAATGTGGTGTTATAGGAAGGTGATGAGGTATTAGTTGCACAAACTTTATTTGTCCTCAGCTTTAGACAAAAAAAAAAAAACGTTAAGAAATTCTTCAAGCTCTTTGAGGGACCTTACCCTATAGAACAATGTGTGGGTAGAAATGTCTATAAGGTAAATGGTATGAACTGGCATATTACCTTACTGAAATTGTGGAGAAAAACTGTATAAACGCTAAAAGGTAAAGTGTACTTTAAAGAAGAAAAATATAAATCATGTATCACAAGCAGTTCAATAATGAAGTGATTTTGGATTGGTTTTAATATGAGTTTTTTTTAATGTGAATTGATGTAAATAATGGATTTATTTGACTCATGGTTTTAAACAAATAATAAGGAATATTGGTTTGATAAATATAATTGTACTAAAGTTCAATTTATGTAAACAAGTAAGGAATGTCAGGAATTATGAAATGAAAATAATAATAAAAATTGTATTTTGAGGTAACCAAATTTTTTGTGGGAAAAGTGTATTAGAGCTGAACATGTTGGTGGTAAATTGAAATTGTTTTCCAGGTATGTTTTATTTAAGTTTTAAAGAATTTATTAAAACTAAGCATTTTGAAGTTCAAGGTTAACAGCTGTTTGTGGCTGGCTTTAGAGAAATATTGATGCACTCATGATATGATGTTTGTACTGCCTTAATGGTATATTTTCTAAACAACCCTTACACATAAGTTTTAAAGTAATGTATTTTCATAATTTTGTGGTTTTTTAATAATTTGCTTTGGTGCTGTGTTTGTTCTCATGCGTGATAATCGCCAGGCAGGGCCACACCTAAGAAATAATTTTTTCAATTTCTAGATACATAATATGAATAAAATTGGAGATGCTGATCACTGAATTCTTTGTGTTAAGAGTGATGGTTTTTTTTTTTTGTTTGTTTGTTTGTTTGTTGAAATGTCTCAAAGTTAAAGTAACTTGTGACGATTTTCAGCAGAGGAGGGTCAATTCTAATTTTGTCGTCGTGCTCTGAGAAGCAAATAATGTTTGTAATATTTTAAGCACCTGCGGGTTGGTTTTTTTAATGTAATTGTTATAGTTTGGAGGAGACCTGACATATGCTGCTTTAGTTGAATTGTTTTTCTTGGAAGAGGTGAAGTTGTTTTGGGAGTAATATTAAGAATTGATGTACTAATATCTTGATAATTTTGTGAGATAATGGAGAGTCTGGTTATGTTTCAGTTTCGAAAAGTACATTGTTGTGTTCATTGGTGTATTGGTTTATTGATGTTATTTGAGTGGTCAGATGTTCCTAACATGCAAATATAATGAATTGTTGCTTTATTGTCATTAGTGCCAGATAAGTACCTACCAGTCCAATCACACATCAATATAGAAAGATATAGAATAATATAATTTCAGGCACCAATACAAATATGTTTCAACTGAAAGATGTCATCACGAGGAAACTGTATTTGGCATTATGGAGAGGAATATTGGAATTTTTTGTGTAATCAAACTCAAAAACCCATTTTTTTTACATAATTGATCCTGTGTTAATTTTGTTGTGGCAATATTATGAATAATTTCTGAGGAGGGTTATGTCTTCAAATGTTGAAAATGTTTGATACTAAAGTGAATACTGAACATTTTATATTTAGTTATTAACAGTGTGCGATATTTTTGTATTTGTGCATAATAATTGTATTGTAGTGTTTTTTTTTTTTTCGGGTACAGGTATTGTTTGTTTTGTTGCAGGGTTCCACTTATATATTATTTTCTTTTACTTTAAATTACATTTTTTAAAATTAATAATTATAAATAATTAATAATTATGGAGAAAAGTTTGTGGTATTTTATTGTGTAATTATTTAATTTCAAGTTAGGGTATAATGGTATTAGCTATGGCCAGAGGGCCAGGTGGAGGAAGCACAGCTTTGTCCTTGTTGTGATCCGTGCCAGTTTTTATGCCCATATTTGGCTACGGTTAGGTGATGTGTGCTCGCCTTTGAGTTTTCATTTTTTGTGCCCATATATGGCAATGTTTTGTGGCCCGGTTTTTGTTAGTCGTGTTGGGTGTAGCACACAGACAGGGGAAGTACCGGTGTCACATGCTCGGAGCCAGCCAATCGCGGCTAAGTGCGCAGTGACCTCGATACTTTTTCCTGCAAGCTTGCCTCCATCTTCGAGGGAGAGAAAAAGTCGTGACTCCGGAGAAGACGGACGTCCGCGGGGCTGCGGCCCGAAATACTATATAAATGTAATAGAGCGTGAAAATGTACCGTGCGCGAGAGGCACCCGTGGCTGGAACTCTCTATTTTAAATAATGTGTTAAATTACTTTCGGACAAAAATTCTATTCTATTACATTTTTCTTTCTCGCGTACGTGGCTGTAGGCTGCAGGCGGTTTTTAACCCCCTAAACAATTTATTGTAATGGTTGTACCGATGTGGTTTCTCGGACTATATTTGGTTACCAGCTTCAGTTTTGTTAATGAGACTTTTCCTCATAAGAGAGGTTGCTGGAAGCAAGCAGTTGTGTGGTGTAAGAAAATGTACCTTCACAAAATGCGACGTTCAATAAAACTTAAATTCAGACCATTCTTTTCAATTTTTTCCTTTTCAAGCCTTTCTAAGTCACCTGTTTTGGAGAAAAGTTCATAATTTCGAGACTGAGCAACGGAAAATGGTCGTGTTACGTAGTAGCGGAGGGATTCCAGCTGCTACGGATTATTTCTATGTCAACAACCAAACTAAACTCTGCGGAACTTGTCTACCGACTCGCTTGCGATTTGTTCGCATTTTGGAATGACGCGGGGGATCTGTACTGGTACAACTTTTTTAGGATCTACTAAAAAAATTAGGCCCAGCAGCACAAAAGTATTTTGCTGACTGTTTTTTTTTCTTCTGAAAACATGGTTTTGTTTCCAAACAGATAATTTGTGTCATGGTTTGTAAATAATTTTCATACAATTTGGCTGTACTTTTTGATACCTATTTTTGTAATTAATTCAGTAAAATAGGTTTAACTAATTTTTAAGTTATGACACAAAAGTTTTATATAGTTAATTTTAGAAACGTCTGTTCTCTTACATTCTCTCCATTTTAATCAATTTGTGTGATTTTGTAACATATTTAACTTAATACATAAAAGTTTTTGAAAAGAAGCATATATTACATAAAAAAATTGAATACAGTAACATTGTTACAGTTTATTTTCCCTCTAAATAGTAACTTAATTAAATTTTACAGTTTCTTTTATCTAAAACAAAGAGTTAGTGAGTGACACTATATTAAAAAAATTTAATTAAAATATAAATTTGTAATATTGCAAAATATCATACAGAACCATGAAACCAGTGTTAAACCACAATATGATGTATTCAAGATATACAGAAATTTTTTTTAATAGTTAACACAAACATGTTTTGGGCCTGAGAAGGTAATTTTACCTTGAACATCTATGGCCTGCACATACATATATACCCCTTTCTATCATGGCAATGAAAGGGTTAACATAAACCAAATTTTTTGGCCCCATATAAAGTCCCAAACATTCTTTTATCATTCAGTTTGAGAACTCCTTCAATTAAAGGACTATTTTTCTATATCCCTTGAAAGTCATTAAACTGGAAGATTACTGTATTTTGTTTTATGTGAGGATGTGGAGTGTGACTGTGTAGTAGTTGAGACTGTGAAACACATCCCCCGATATGACTGTGTCGCAACATACTGCACACAGAATGACGTGCATCAGGCCTCGGTGGATAAGTTTAGGTCAGAAATTGCATAATGTTTGCAAATGTCTGTAACTGTGTAGATACAATATGTATGTATGTATGTTTTTGACTCAAGATTAGTAATATCAAAATCTTAGCTTAGTGGCTTGTAAAATTTGGCTAACTTCAAATATTGCTGCTTGTGCTTATAATATTTGTGTACTTACGTAAAGATATGTTGTAGAGCATGTGAAGATGAACATGGCTGAAACAGTTCCTTCAATATTTTACTCATGGTGTTAGCTTTGAGCAGACAGGTTGCCAATGTACACGAATTGTATTGCAGACAATACTTCCGCCCGGGCACTACGCCGTACTGGCTGTATCTGTGGTGGCACCACCACAGGAAGGTCTGCTGCATGGCATCCTGTACCTCATGACACAGTTTGAGCGACTGGAGGTCCTGGCGAAGATGCAGGTGGCACGGGGTGCGCTGCAAGTACTGCCTGATCCTGTACGTCTCAGCAACTGCTTCCCGGTGAGTACAGCTCAAAGTGTGGCTTGCAGCTACCCTCGTCAGCTTGTCTTCTGTTCACACTTTGTACATTACAGCCCTGGTTTAAGGAACTCTGGAATAACGAAAACAATGATGTAATAAAAGGATTGTAGAATCTTCAACAATTACAGAAAAATTTATGAAAAATATAAAGTGACTCCTATAAAATTGAATATAAATTGTAATGTAAATCTTTTAAATATACTTTTACCAACTGCAGTACATATATACTTATTTCTCTGTAGGTAGACTCATACCATCCGCCTAGAAAAAAATAGGCTGTGGGAATGACTTTGAGTTGAGCATGCGCAGACGAGCGAGCAATGTGTTGTGTTGTGTGTGCACCTATATCCTTCCTCATGACCATCATGCAGCATTATGACCTTGCAGCTGGTGGGTCACCTATCATCTAGGTACCCAGTCTACACAGTGCAGCATGCTCTACTGCTCTCAATTACCGATAGAGTTTATTGGTGTCCAGTATGTTTATTTTTTCAGTATCTATCAAAAATACATTGTTATATGTTACAGTGCAGAATTTTTGGAACATATTTATTGCCTAGATGCAAATACTGTCTCTTGCCAATGCTAAAAAAAATGCTTATGTGCAAAGTATTTTTAGTGAGCAGTATATAGTTTGTCGAACGATAGCTGCTATCATGTGTCTGTGAATAAAAATGTGTGTGTCTATATATATATATATATATATATATATATATATATTATATAATGTCTTAATAATTTTTTCGTTGTTAATTTTTTAACATTTGCATTAGATTTTTCTAAATTTTGTTTGAGGAGCGGGAGAGAGATGGAAAGATAGAAGACTCGGCTGTGTTAGTCATCACTTTTCATATATTGATGACTCGCATGCTGCCTAACTCACCAGGTGCATGCTCCATGTGCATTCCACTGGAAGTTTTTAAAGTTTTTTCACCCAATTGTTTTTCTTTCACAACTGTGGTATGTTATTGTAGTTTTCTAACAGACTTTTTTTGATTACCTTAAATTCCAAATTAACATGCCCAATGATTTATTTTTTTTTTGTGGTGGGGGTGTAGAGGGATAAAAGTTACAGAGTCGGAATCAACGAAACATTGATTTTGAGGCATTTAGTTAAATTGGGGTTATACTGTATAAGATGATGGCAAACTTGACACAGTAGCTGCTCACATCGGTGTTGGCTTATCTGTACTCTTCAACAAAACTTAAATAAGTACCAATGTAAACACAAGCATTTTGAGCATAATGCTTAGTCACAGTAAGGAATGTTAAATTAAATAATCATGCGTAAATACTGTATTTACGTGCACATTGGCCCCCCGCGCACATAGGCCCCCCCCCCCTAAGTTTTGAAACTCTAATTTGGAAAAGCTAAAATGTCGCACATAGGCCCCCTTATGTGTATTTCACGAGAAATGAGAATGCTGACGTCTTGCAACCATGTACGGCACACCGTTATACGAGTTTATTTTGTGTATCGTTTTCGCTCATGTACCCCCCGCAACTTTTATTCCCATCAAAATTTGGATTATAAAAGTTGGGGTGCGCGGCTTACATGAATAATTAGTATTTGAAGTCCGCGTGATACGTGGTTAGGTAACTGGCGTGCACGGAGACTTGACAACAGCGCAGTAGGCTAGGCACACACGCACACAGCCATGTAGCCGGAGGAATGCTGAGCTGGAGGCGCGATCGATAACTAGTCACGTGTTTAGGCGGCATTGATCTTGGCACGTAGCACATAAGTGTTTTTGTAGTGACTTGGTAACGTTAGTATTTTGATAGTTCCTTTAGAAATCAAAATGTCAAAATGACGATTGCGTTCGTTTACAGTGAGTGAGAAGCTAAAAGTCATTAAGGAAGCATAAGAAATAGGAAATGGCGCAGTACGTCATAAATACATCACAGCATCGTGTATTAGAGATTGGCGCAAAATGAAAAACAATGGAAACCGTAGCAACGTCAACAATTTCATCGTGACTAACATTTAGGTCTACTTAGGCCGGATAATGCTGGTAATTTTATTTTGCTTCGCACGTTTAGTGTTTTATCACACTTTGCACACCTCATGTATTTACTTTGTTCGTGCTTTCGTTGCTTTGTGTGGACTCTCGTACGACGTAATGAAGTTTATATTACTGTTTACACTACTAATTGTTAATTTCTTTGGGTTTTGGACTCGTCTTTTCGCGTTTCAACAAATTCATTTGCATGGAAGCCATGCAGACATGTTTACATTTGATAACTTGGGGCGGCCGGCCACTCGACATCGCACTGTCTGGCTGCCTATAGCCCGTCCGACCCGTGCTCTTCAACTGATTGTTTACGTTTTCGATACACAGAAGTGATTCTTTTTTCTTACCTTTTCAATTTGTTTGTATAAAAATAGTTACCCTAAAACAATGAACCGTGTTATGTGCTAGCAAATTTAAGATTTTTTAAAAAAATTTTCCAAAAAAAAAAAAAAAATTTTTTTGCATTGGGTGATACTTCATAACTTAATTATTTTTCTTTCGCACAGAGAACGTAAATAAAAATACTACAGCATTAAAACATACGTAATGTTGACAAATTTTAAATATTTTAATGTCCAAATTTTGGAAAAAATTGGGGGCCTATGTGCGCGTAAATACGGTATAAGTAGAAAAAACAGCAGTTCAACATAGAAGAAAATTTATATTTGCATTTCGCAATTGTGTGGCTGAAAGAAAACATTTGGATTTAAATAATAAAGAATTAATTTTTTTAAACACATTTTTATAACAGATTAATAAGAATCACAATATAGTAAATACTAGAGCAGATTGTAGATAATTGCTTGCATACTAGTACAGTTTAGTCCTGATTTGAGTTTGACGTTATAGTATTTAAAAATGATATCTGAAGATTAGTGTCCAGTTCAAATTATTGCTGACTGATATTGACCCAGCGCAACACGAGTAACTTCATTAAAAATACATTTGTCATACTAGGTAATGTTTACTGATTTATTATTGCACTTTTTATGTCTATGACAGCAGTGCTGTGCATAGATGTAACCTACAGCACGCAGTGCAACACATCACAGACCGTGCTTCCATTTCTAGAGAAAGTATATGGTGTTGTGCATTCATGAAATCTTCATTATAATTATTGCATACACATGTTGACTTAAAATGCTCAACAAGTATAAAAACAGAATGTCAAAATGTAATGTAAATGGGCGGCAGCAATCGTCACTTAAAAGTGCAGTCTCTTGTGTCCATGTTGAATTTTCTTTGTGTATAGAAGTTAACATTTTTTCCAATTTAATACTGCAATTAATGTTTTTTCATTACATTCAGTGTGCACCAAACATCACATTGTAGTTGGACTACTGCCTTTTTTCCCAGTACTTTTTACATGACAGTAGTACAGTAGGATATAATTTAGGTGATGTTAATAATTTTCTAGGTCGTCTAAACCACCTAAAGCCCCCCTCCCCCTGCTTACATCAATTATTATGATGCTTTTATATTTATCAATTGCCTTAAAACCCAGCTGGTAAAGTGTACAGCTGAGCCTTGGTACTACAACAATGTAACTACGACAGTAGATTCTCGTTATAGCGAAATGTTACGGTTCTGGTTTCAAACTTCGCTATAACCGTGTCTTTGCTATAGCCGAATTTGGCCAATTCTGACCCCTAAACCCAAAAATTACATTAAAATTGTCTTTAATCTTATTTAATAACAATGTAGTACGTTATTTTAAGGAAATGTAGGTTTATTTTAACTGGTAAGTATGCGCTGGTTACATGATACCCAACAAGTATGGGTGCAACTATTCACTAAGTCAAAACGGGCCAAAAACTCTGCAGCATCATGTAAGTATACTATCAATCACTGGATCGCCTCCGCCCGTACGGGTGCGCGGCAAGAGTGCACGCGCCGGCAGAGTCAACATGATTAAACTGCCGGCCGCTGCAAACCAGTGGATCGCCACTGTAAAGTGTGTTCCATCATTCAAACCTTCAAGAATTTGGCGTTGTTAAAACTATTCACACAGCGGCCATATACGATTCTTGACTGCATCAAAATTTTAGATAAAATGTGACCCGGTTATGGACGTACTGTACAGTACAATTGACGTTGCTATTCTGCCTGATAACAAATTGTGGCGGGTTTGTTTTGTTTCCTAGATGTGTTGCGATGTTTATCAAAATGTGAATTATGCCTTATCTGCGGTTTTCAGATACGGTGGTAGCAAATATTATTAAAATATTTATAAAAATAATTTTAAAATACCAAAGCAGATTCTTGTGCGCCACGTCTCTAGCCACCCCTACACATTATTCATCCACCCAGAACATGTTTTGTTTATTTTACAGAGATTTAAATGAGTTTTGGCCTTTCCAGTGTATTTTAACAATATGTACTCGTGCAGATATCAATTTATTTACGAAATTTTGCCACAGGTTATTTTGTTAGTACATACTATATTTTCACTAATAGGCATACAACTTTTAGTGTAATGAATGAAAATGTAAATTGTACAATGCTTAGCAAAAAATAATTAACAAAAAACTTTGTAGGGAAATCTGTTTAAAATATGTTTTTGAACCGTTGCGATAAAAATGAAAGTACAGTATTTGCGGCAGTACTGATATGCTACGATACGAAAAACAAAATAAATAGTCAACAAAAATAAAACTGAGATTTGGGTGGCTGGAGTTGACAGGAACGGCCAGTACGTAAACGCATTTGCCGCTCGTGACCGTGGCGATTGTAACAACTATAACGGTAACATGATCTTAAATATGTATGATGAGCGCGTCATCGTCTTTGCTTACGCCAGCTAGACTGCCGTGGTGGGTGGGATGGTGTAGTGTTGGGTGGGCGTGCGTTGGCCCGCTCGCAGGCCAGTCGATCAATACGCATGTGCAGCAGGCTGCTATAGTATTCCTTGCGGTAATTTTTGAATGTGAACGTGAAATGTAAAACGTGTTTTATAGTGTTAACATGTAAAAGGCCGCAAAATGTCGCTGAAATGTAAAATAATGGTTCTGACAGTAAAGCAAAAGTTAGAATTGATTGAAAAACTTGAAAAATATGATTTGGTGAACTTGGAAAATATGATTTGGTGAACTTGAAAAATATGATTTGGTGAGTAATGTAGCAATAGAGTATGGCATAGGTGTACAAACAGAGACATACGAAAAAGCAAAGAAAATTTAATGGAGTTTGCCAAAAACTGTGGCAGTGAGGCAGGGCTTTCGAAACGGAAGGGCATGAAAAAGTCATCCTATGAAGAGTTAAACATTCCTGTGCTGCATTGGTTTAACCAGAAACAAGCAGAAGGAATACCTGTGTCGGGACCTTTGTGTGCAGAGAAGGCGAAGTTCTTCCATGAAGCTTTAGGATTGGAAGGTGAATTTAGTGCATCAACAGGGTGGCTGAAACAATTTAAACAAAGATACAGTATTTGTGACATCACAATGCAGGGAGAACGTTTTAGTTCTGATGCACCTGCTGCCAATGCATTTCGTGTCAAATTTCAAAAGTTTGTAGAAGAAGAAGGCTTAACACCTGACCAAATATACAACGCAGACGAGACGGGGTTGTACTGGAAATGTTTGCAGTCAAGAACCTTAGCTTTTGAAAAAAAGAAACATGCTTCTGGATGCAAGTCATCTAAAGAACGACTCACTGCAATGTGTTGTGGAGATGCATCTGGTAGTCACAAACTCAAACTTCTAGTGATAGGTAAAACAAAAACACCTAGATCGTTTAAGGGCATTGATATTGCGAATCTTCCAGTTCATTTTTATTATCAAAAGGAAGCATGGAGGACAATAGATATTTTTCAAAGCTGGTTTAATATATAAATTTGTTCCCAGTGTTCAGTCTTTCCTGAAAGAAAAAGGTTTGCCGCAGAAAGCTATTGCGTTGTTGGATAATGCTCCTACGCATCCCAACGAGACAGTTCTTACATCAGACAGTGGTCTAGTTACAGCTAAATTTCTTCCAGCCAATGTACATTCACTGATTCAGCCTATGGATCAGGGCGTCATTGAGTTGATGAAACTTCGTTACCGATCTGACCTACTGAAAACTCTTGCAAACAAAGATGATGACCTGACAAAATTTTGGAAGAAACTCACAATTCTAGATGCTTTGTATGGGATTTCTATAGCACTGTCATACGTGAAACCAGAAACACTTAGGCCGGTATTCCTAAACAATAAGTTAGGTCTAAATAAATACTACCATCTCAGGTGCCAGAAAAACGACAGAGACCAAACTCGCTGAGCGTATTCCGAGACACGTTTGCACCGTGTCCCGAGATGGTGTCAGGTAAGTAATGGCTTATTATTTGCCGAATCGAATGAAGGCGACTAAGAGCGCTGCTGATTTACCATGGCTATAACAAGAACACATTAAACTTTGTACTTTTGAAATGTATTATTTAGCATTTGAATTTGTTTACAAAATAATTACAGTAACAAAGAGATAAAAATAATGGATTATAACGGTCACAATTAAAATATTCAATAACTGTTTCTTGTTAAAACTTAAAACAGTAGGTACAGTAGCCATGCGATTGCAGTGTTTCCATCCATATTTTTCTGCTGATTATGACCTGGAATGTTTATGAGCATATTATTTGGACACGGGGAATTACATACAAAACATAATTCACAATCACTGTTAAAATATATTATTGTTACGCCGCAACTAAACACTAAATACTAAGCTATTGTCACGGTAATAGTGGCATACAAATTAGGTCTCTCATCGCCACTATACACAACGCACTAAACCGACACATTTTTTTCTTTTGTCGTAGGCTATTACTTGATCAAACTTCAAGCAATGGCTCTATCATTTCATTGTACACATCTCTCTAGCAAAGTGAAATTCGTGCTTCAGCCGAAACTTCGTTTGTATCCAGTTACTTCATTTTGAAACAGTCTCTAACCCTGGGTATCTACGATAGGTAAAGCTCACTTAACTTGCCTTTTGTTTTTGAAATATGTTAAATAAAAATGTGTTTTTGACAGTTTTCGAAGGCTCAGAATAACACTGATACAGTGGGCGAGTTGTTAAAAAATATGTTGCCTGTCAACGTCTGAAATGTGCTTTTATCTTACAGTATGTTAATAGTAAATATATCGCAGATGTTTAGTTGTTTCTAAAGAATCATGTTTTTTTTTATGCAAAATATTTACTAAGTACTATTTTTTTGCGTGATTAGGTCAATGTGGACGAATTAGAATGCCTATATTAATAATGTTTATACTGCGTTATTGTTATTTTACATGCATCAAAAACGAAAAGCAAAGATGCATTAGTACATTTTAATTGAGTATAACTTGTTATTATGAGTGTTAAAATTATCCCGGAAAATTAATTGTTTAATTGTGTAATTTTAATATCCAAACAACACAAAATAAGATATGTGCATCTGAACGTGACGACAAATTTTTATTGTTCTAGACACAATATTTCTTATTTTAAGGTTAGCACAAAAAAAGTAAAAAAAAATTTCTCACAGGGCGTAAGAAAATTAAAAAAATTTTTTGGTATATGTATTGTATGTTATTTACAGCGAAAACCAATTACTTTGTACTCTTTACCAATAGTTGATTATAACATTGTAACGGTCGAATATCGTGTTATTTTAATGTGTAGAAACAATATTTCTTATAATTAAAGTAATCGCACTACTACTAATAATATTCTGTGTAATATAAAAAAAAGTAAAGAAAAACTTTGGACCAGCTGGGTTTCGAACCCAAAAAACTTTTTTACCGACCGCTCACCTTGCCACCTGAGCCAACTGCGCTGATATCATATTCGTGCAAAAAGTTTTATACTAAAGCCTTCATATAGCAAATTGTTTACAAAATTATAATTTTTTATTTATTAATAGTTTCAGGTTTTTGAAAAGCTTGTAACTTATCGCTTAACATTCTCGCCACCGTTAAGTTTTATTTTATGTACAATTTTCTTGTGTTTGTCGACTCTTGTTTTGATAAATACGATTTTCGGCAGGCAAGCGTTTATGTATGGTGAATTTGTTAGGACAAGACCATCTCCGGATACAGAAAAGCAAGGGTTCAGTCCTATTTCGCAACCGTATTCCTAAACGTCCTGATATGGTATCGGATACGTCACGGATTATTACTTGCCGTTCCGTGTGTGGTTAAAAATAAATGAAGGCGGCGCTGGGCAGTGCTTTTTTATAGATCAGGGAGCAATGACTTTCAACAGCTATTTAACAAAAATGCCTTCATTTTTTACATTAAAACGTAATGTATTATAATTTAAATTGTTTCAAACTAGAAGAAATCATAAATACAGTAATATAGATTGAAAATTATGTAATATATATCTTCCAAAATTGAAGTATTAAAAATAAAATTACAATCTCTTGTGTGAAGTAAAAAAAGTAAGTTATATTTTTTATAAATTTCTATCTACGTGGACGTCTTTTGCGTGTTCCAGACCTACAAATGCGGAAGCTGTAAGTTCGAGAAAGCATGCACATCACTCATTACCCTAGCCTCTAGGTGCAAGTAACGAACTGGTGTTCTGTCTTCTCGCAAAAACTCACCTGTACAAGACATAACTGTAATTTTGACAAAAAGGTGAGTTGTATACATCTGCACCCTATAGAAGATTCGGTAGCAAGATTTCAATGCTCGAAAAGCGCCGCTAAAACACCCATTTTGCCATTTTGGCCGCTTTACAATATGCTATAATGATTACTGTTGAACCAGAAATTGGTATACACACATACAGTTATCTTTGAATAATATTTCTAAGCGAACATCATTCATGTGCGTTGAGCAATTTTTGAATAATCTGGTAATGGCTTAATCTTGGCACACCTCTCGGAGGCTTGGCAAAACGGCTACCATAATGATGTGCACATGTATGCAGGACGTCGAAGGCTTTTCTTCTTTTTCTTTAAGTCTAGTTTCCATTGTCCGTTTGTGTGTTTCTCAATTTCTCCTCCACATTAAAAAACCGATCATACACATGTAATGTAATCAAACTTGGAGATAAACAAAACTAATTTTTTGAAGAGAAACGTTGTTTATATTAGCCTATCAAAAATTCTGGTAATGTTGAGTATCTTAAGTTTTCTTTTATCACATGAGTTATCACCAAACTCGGTACGTATATTTGATATTAACGTATATTTAATATACCATTGAAATTTTTTAACACAGGATGATTCAGAAAAATTTTTATTAGTACCTCATGGAGATATTTATGATAAGGAAAGTTGAAAATGTAATTTCAATGATTACGTGAAATGGATAATAGTTTAAAATTGACTTAATAATATTTCTTCTTTTGATGGGATAGGCTATTTGGTCTTTAATTGTTTCAGCACTTGTTATTTTGCTTTACAATTTAACAAATTACATTTAGTAGTTATTTTCTGGTTAATATTACTACCACTATAATTCACTTAGCAGAAAAATTTGAGGACATATTTTCGACATATATTTCATAAGATATTGCCTCATTAAGATAAAGAAATTATCCCGCATAATTACAAGGAAATTGTGTATTAAATGTATTTTGATGATTCAACGTTTATAATACTAAACGTACTCTATTTCCCAAGATTTCATTTCATGACTTTATTTATTTTCTCCTATAAAAACTGCGCTGGCTCTGAGAAAATGTAAAATCAAAAAATTAATTTTTCAAACTTTGGTTTTTGTAGTTCCAATTGTTGTAGGTTCACTATGTTAGAAGATAGAATCACATGAAGAAACAAAAAAATATTTTGTAATGTTTACATCTACATGATCAGTTGAAGTTTTTTGGTTTATTTGTACCAAATTGAGGAAAGTAGTCTTATTAGTTAAGCTTGTATTTTCTCGATATACGCACATATCATTTGCAGATAAGTGTACAAGTGTGTTTACTCTAAAAATAAAAGTGGAATTTTTAAATATGATCACTTACCTTGAGTTCCTTACAAAATACCGAAAAAACTATTAAGTTAAGAGCAGCGTTGGCACGTCTATTAAATGTCATATCGTCTCTATGCACAAGTCACAGAACCAGAGAGCAGATTTTCTGTCGTACTGAGCCTGCGTCTAGCAGGCCCCGTAGTTACAGGCTGCTAATCTTGGCGTTGCTAAGCATCGACCAAGGCCCAGTGCCACTCACCAGTACCCTTCCCATTAGAACACACATTAAACCAACGACAATGACACAGGGTTCTCTAAGCTACCAATTATGAAAGACAGATCTAGGCAAAACAATTTATATAACGTAAGTCATCATACAAAGCTTAATAGTTTCACACGTATTCTCCACTGAGAAGTTGATACAGAATTACAATAAAAGATTAAGAGATTGTCACGCAGACGGGAGCGTCTGAGCTGGGCACGGGAGGGAGAAGTGGGGGAAAGAGGGGAGAGCGAACATGAGCACATCTGACGGCGGCCGAGCACGGCCGAAGTCTGAGCGGGAAGTTCAAACCATTAAGTGCACAGGGCTCAAGCACCAAGTTCCTCCAAAGCAACCTCACTGCCAGTCCAGAATATGTAAATTTAACAAATCTTCAAGTGTGGTGAACCGGAGTCGCAGACTCCCGATACAACTCCCCCCTCCTTACTCCTTCATACAGGGACCTACAGGCCTCCGGCCCTGCCCTGGAGGCGTAAGAGGGTAAACGATCTAGCTCAGAATGAACGAGCCAGTCTGGGTTGCCGGAGATATCATCTGTGCCAGATCCCATCCATGTGGTGCCTTCGCCCAGCATTCTGAAACTGTAAAGCTCGTGTCGCCCAGGAACCAAGGGAAGGTCCTCCCGCCCAGCGCCATTGTGGAGCATGTAAAAACACCAAACCAGAGTCATAATATTTGGTTCCTTAAACGCAATCCCTATAAAGAGGCATTAGTACACATGTGACAACCAGCATGCAAGAATTTTCAATATAATTTTACAATTGCCCAGTACAAAATACACTATAACCCTTAGGCACAATATAAAATAAACAATCTAAATTACCAGATTTAAATTTCTGGCCACACGACCTAGAATAGCACCATTTAGAAAATTCTGGCCAATACTGACCCTAAATTACAAAAACTCTTACACAAAAGCTCGTTAAAAATTCTCAAACAGAGCTCACAAAATTGCTATAAAAATATCATAACACTGTCTCGGCCGAGCTACACTATAATATTACCAGCTGGTACTACACCACTACGAACACACACACAAAACACAAAAACCTCTACACACAAACACGGTACCGGTACACACACTACACACCACAAACACTACGAGCCTTCACCGGCGCCACAAATAGGGGAATGGGAGAGGGAAATCGTAGAAACGCCGAAGTGAGGGGGTGGGCCCTGCCCACTCTCTTCGTTGCAACTCAGTTGTCCCAAACATTTCCGTTCTTCACACCCCTGTTGATGACCATACCTGTAAACCTGTACAAACTTAGCAGTAAACATCAATTAATTCCCTGCTCGCTTCAAATGAGTGACATGAGCCTTCCTCACAACTCTCCCAGTCATCGGCTCGCTCAGGAGAACAGTATTGGGTCCCAGTAATCGAACCACATCATAGGGACCTTGGTACTTCAGCATCAACTTGCTCCCGTGCTGATCCGGTCCAGAGGGCAGTACAAAGGACTTGCAGAACACTGCATCTCCAACCTGAAAATCGAACTCAGTTCTTCCAGCATTGTACCTCGCCTGAAGGCGCCCACGTGCATCATACAAGTTCCCAACCACATCAGCGGCAATGAGCTCTCTCGCGGCATCTGACACCGGAGCCGCTGGGGAGGGAATGCCTCAAACATTGAGCAAAGGGTGTAATAAGTCTCGCCCAAACAGGACGCGGGCAGGGCTGTACTTGGTAGCGCTGTGCACAGCGGAATTGAACCCAATGGAGACCAGATCTAGGTATTCATCCCGCACGTTCTGTTGCTCATGGTATAGCACTGACAACGTCACCTTCAAATTCCGGTTAAAGCGTTCAACCCTATTTCCACACGGGAAATAAGGACTGGACGTATAATGGTTGTTTGATAACCTAAAGCACATGTCCCTAAAGGTCGCAGGTAAAATAGGTTGCGTTGTCTGTAAGTAAGCTCACGGGAGGGCCGAACACCGACCAAACACGGTCTGTCAAGTGACGCTGGATCTCCGAACTTCGTATGCTACGAGTAGCAATAAGAAACACAAAGTTCGAAAAGACGTCCAGCACTATTAAAATGTACTTATTGCCCTTAGTAGAACGAGTGAGTGGGCCAAACACGTCACAGTGTAACACCTCCCATGAGTACGTGATTTCATCAACACTGTACATACCCAAACAGGAATTTTGGCAGGGCTTCGCACGCTGACACACATCGCAAGGCCTCACGTACCTTCGTACGTCCGCAAAGATTTTGGGCCAATAAAATCTGGCGCTTAGCTTGCTTAAGGTGCCCTGACGCCCCAAATGTCCCCCAAAGGGGGAATCATGATAATACCTGAGGAGTTCCGGCCTGCAAACCTCCGGAACTACCAGACGTTTAGCACGCTTCCGATGCCCGGTATAGTACAGAAGCCCATCCGTAACCACATAAGGGACATTGTCACCTCGCGAAACCGCGTCAATCAACCCCCTGCAGAGCTCGTCTTCAGACTGCGCATCACTCAAACGATGGTAAAACATACTACTAGTAGTAAAGGCCGCACACACGCCATCTACTTCCTCAGGAACGGGAACGCATTCCTCATAGTCATCCGAACCAAGCATACGTGACAAAGCATCTGCAGCCACGTTACTGTTTCCAGGGACGTGTTTTATGACAAACTGGAACCGGAACAAACGATACGCCCACCGGCCCAGTTTGCCAAAGTCACTCGAGTGTGAAAGCAGCCAGGACACAGCCTGGTTATCCGTGCACAAATCAAACTCAACGCCACCCACAAACGACTCGAATTTGGTGGTCCCCCAGACACAAGTGAGGGCCTCCTTCTCGCAGGCGCTTAACCGTCGCTCAGAATCAGATAGAGTCCGGCTAGCGAATGCCACTGGACATACCGCACCATCCCTCCACTGTCCCAATGTCGCCCCCAAGGCCACGCTTGGAGCGTCGACATTAATCACAAAGTGCAGGTCGAAATCGGCTAAATACAGTGACAGCGCTGCGGCCAAGGCTGCTTTAAGGCCCTTAATGCCATTCTCCTGATCGGGTCCCCATTCAAATACAGCGCCCTTCCGCTTAAGGCGGTTCAGCGGCGCAGCCAGTTCCAAGAACCGGGGAATAAACCTGGCATAATACCCTAGCAACCCAATAAACCTGGACACGCCTTTCACGGTCTTAGGGCGCGGAAAATTTACCACAGGGACCACCCGGTCAGGATCCATGACCAGGCGCCCCCTGGATACGATATATCCTAGGAACTTCACAGAGGAAGACGTCCATGTGACCTTAGCCGGATTCACGGTCAAACCATTGATGCGCTGTAGACGATAATATCGTCTATATAGTTGATCACGCACTTAAACTTCAAATCTGCCAGCACGTGATCCAGGACACGTGAAAGGGCCTGAGTGCCAAACTTGGCCCCCCATGGGTATACGGTTAAATTCGTACTGGGCCCATTGCGTGCGGAACGCAGTGTACTTGCGACAATCAGGGTGCAGCAAGCATTGATGGAAACTGGCATTAAGATCTATTACAGAGTACACGGACGCCTTCCCCGTGATGTTGCAACACTGTATCTACAGTAGGTGCAGGGAACGGGTCAAGGTGTATCTTCTGATTTACTGCAGACATGTTCGTCACTAACCTATAGCCACCATTAGCCTTCTTAACCATGAAGGCGGGCGAGGCGTAATCGGAGGTTGACAGAGAAATCACACCAGCGTCCAAAAGTTTTGCCACCAATTCGCGCATGATCTCCAGCTTAGGAGGAGCATAGGTGTAAAACGGAACTCGAACTGGTACGTCATCTGTGACGGTAAAGCGATACGGGATTACGTTACACCGGCCGATGCGTAAAGCTACCACATCGTCGAACTCCCTTAATAATGATTCGACACTGTTGACACTCAGACTAGTGGTCGCCAAAATCTCACCTAAGGGGGCCGACCCTCGGCTTGCAGAAGACAATAACCGACACGGGACCTCGGGCGCGAACTTAAACACTAGTTGGCCTGCAGGAATGTTGACCACTGCTCGAGACCTGTGCAGAAAATCTAATCCTAACACGATATCGGCCACCAGTCCTTGAACCACCCAAAAAACATGCGACCAAGAGAATAATTCAATTTTGAAATGCAATTTCGCCGATCTCACGCACCTCACAACGTGCCCATTGGCCACACACACACGTTCAAGCCCTTTGAGGTATGGAGCTCCCTTAATTAATATGGATTCCGCTGAACTAAGGAATTCCACATTTCTTCTCTCACAAAAGAATGTGATGCTCCCGTATCCACAAGAGCTGCTCGTTCATGACCATAACACAGCACGGACACGAAACAATCATAACGTGCCCTATTAGAACTATTCCGCAGGTGACCCTTGGCACTTACAGGTGCGGCGGCAATCCGTTTCCCGAACAGTTTGCTCGCACGTGTCCTACGTTTCTGCAGCGAAAACACTTCCGCTCCGTGCGGTCCACCACCACACTGGAACAATCACGTCCCACATGGCCGAACCCAGAGCAATTACTGCATCGACGGTTACGTGTAACACGAGCCTGCCCACTACCTTCCGCATTAAACGCAAGAACAGCCCTCGGCTCTACAGACTCTATTTGCCTCGGGTCAACCTGTCGAACATTCCGCCTCCGTCCATACTCCGGTACATTATCGCACCCAGACGCACCCGCTTCTTGCCTAACAGCCATGCACAAGCCCTGTGTCTGCGTAGACTCGCGATTTACAATCCCTGTTATTCCCTCAGCCGCACTAGTACTATGTAGCGAAGCTGCGTCTAGAGCCAGCTGCCGCTCTATTTCCAGAGCTAGGATCCTTAACTGTTCCCGTGTCACCGGAACACCTGATGCATAACGATGCGCCCTAGCTTGCGGCGTCATTCGATCAACTATACCTTGCACCAACTTAGCCTCCGCACTTCGCAGGTGCACATTCATGGCACGGGCTTAAGTCAATACCTCACTCACGTATGCCGGTACGCTTTCTCCTACACGCTGGAATCTGTCAACATACTGATGCTTCACCATAGCCCAAGCCATGGGAGACCCAGCACTTTCGAGTAGCCGTGTCTTAAAGCTCTCATAAGTTACGTCGTGTTGCGCTAATTGCGCAAACACGTCCCCAGCTTGACCATCGAGCCTCGACGACAAACACGAAAAAACAGATTCTCGCGTTCTCCGCCACGCATTCCAAAGAATACATTGTCGGTTGCAACAAGGAAACGTAGCACGTCATCAAGTTGCAACACACTAAGCGACGGAACCCGGTTCAACCGTCCTATTAGAATAGTCTGTGCTGCAGTGACAGGCCCTTCTCTTGTCAAAGCCGAACCTCCCAAGTGCGTGTTGCTTATATTATGCAACGAGTTAATATACGTCAGCGCACGTATCCGCAATGCAGTGACGTTTTCTGAAGGCTCGAATTCGACCCCAGACTCGGTCAAATACTGACGTAACTCTAAGTAACTGTAGCGCATCACAAACTCCGTAACGTCTGCCATGATGCAACACAAGACCCCTACGTATAATATTCGCAAGCACACACGGCCTAACGAAATCCCAGACACTGTGTCGTAATGTCGCAATGTGTGTTCCTTTACATTAAGCCTCAACAACTCGCCAAGCAAAACAGCCTAGCAGAGTCGCGCAGCTTTGAGCCCGCGTCTAGCAGGCCCCGTAGTTACAGGCTGCTAATCTTGGCGTTGCTAAGCATCGACCAAGGCCCAGTGCCACTCACCAGTACCCTTCCCATTAGAACACACATTAAACCAACGACAATGACAAAGGGTTCTCTAAGCTACCAATTATGAAAGACAGATCTAGGCAAAACAATTTATATAACGTAAGTCATCATACAAAGCTTAATAGTTTCACAGGTATTCTCCACTGAGAAGTTGATACAGAATTACAATAAAAGATTTAGAGAGAAACACTAAGCTGCTGTGGCCGACACACGCGCGCCACTTTATTCCATTAAAGAATAGGGACAAATCCCTAGTCGTACAGGGCTCGCGGCCGCTACAGCACACCCTCGACGTGTCATCTACGCAAACAAACAATTAACCAAACCTAACTGAAAAAACATGAAAACACAAGAACCTTAAACTCATACAAAAGGAACTTACAGATGACACGGCTCAGGTGTGGCACCGCGGTCGCATGCTAAACACAACCGCCCATGGTCGGGCCCGGGAGAAGACTGATTGTCACGCAGACGGGAGCGTCCAAGCTGGGCACGGGAGGGAGAAGTGGGGGAAAGAGGGGAGAGCGAACACGAGCACATCTGACGGCGGCCGAGCACGGCCGAAGTCCGAGCGGGAAGTTCAAACCATTAAGCGCACAGGGCACAAGCACCAAGTTCCTCCAAAGCAACCTCACTGCCAGTCCAGAATATGTAAATTTAACAAATCTTCAAGTGTGGTGAACTGGAGTTGCCGACTCCCGGTACAGTACAAACAATTTTTTGAATTAGACTTTTACGATTCTGTAATATTTTAAATATATTTAACTACATTTTTAATTACAATGGCACGTAAATGGAGATATTTTTACAAATTATTTATTGCACGCTAGCTGTTTTGGAAACATCCCGTTACAGATTTATTATTATTTTTTACGTAGGTGAATATATCGTGAACACATATAATTATTTCTGAAACTTTTATTTAACATGACGCAACGCAGATTAAATACGAGTTATTTAGGAAAATAATATGAACGACGTTCATTTTATTTTACTCGTAAAAATTTTAATTCGGAAATTAACTTAAAAATTTTGGAATTTTTGTAAATAAAAACATAGTCAGAACTTCTGAATGTTAGTTAAACGTATGGTATCTTACAAAAATGTGTTTAAATCAACAGTATATAACGGTTTGTAACAATTGTAATTGCATATTTTCTAATTAGGCCAGTTTACAAAAGGTGCTTATTGATTGTACGTCCATTATTCATTCTATTTGTAAGCATTTAAAGAACAAAAAAAGTCAAGTCATTCTATTCCGTACACTAGACTCGATATTCCTACATGTTGACTACAATTTACAGGGGGGGAAAATTTCTATTCATTAATGGTTCATTATACATTTATCTTATTTCTATATTTTTGAGTCAGTTTAATGCTTAGGAACTATATTTAAGGAAATAAACATTAATTTCATTTTTACCTTATTGTGATACATAATATAAAAAAAAAAATCTTTGAGTGACTGGTATTCGAACCCAAATAAAATTATTACCGCGTCGACACCTTAGTGCCTTAGGTACTGTATCACTTTCGTAAAAATATCCAACAAATATACGTATACTGCAATGTTTTTCAAACCACAAATTTGTTGATTTTGGATTATTTGGGCTTTTAAAATGCTAGTGGGTTATTATTTAGTATTCCTGCTGCCACAAAGTTTCATTTTATGTATGATTCGAAGATTTTTCTTTTCTTTTTTATTATTAAAAACAATATTCATCCAGCAAGCAGTAAAATACGTTGTAACGTGTGTAGCCATCTGTAGGGCTAAGCGTACTGCGCATGCTAGTTATATTAGGACAAGGAAAAGTCACAGATCAGTACTGAATAAGCAATGTCCTGAACCTAAACCCTTATACAAAGGTTTAGGAATAACGGCCTTAATCTTTCGTGGTGGAAAATCCTTCCTGAGATTGAAGAACTGGACTTTTTTGGTTTCCCACATGATGAACTAAAAAACACTGAAATGCTTACCCTAATTTCTGGTCAAAGTGGATTTGAAAATGTAGACGAGGATAACCTAAATGAGTGGCTCCAAATTGACGTTTGTGAACCTGGTTTCCAGCAAATGACGGACGAAGAAATAATACACGCAGCAACAACAGCAGCTGACAGCGATAGTGAACTGTTGGACAGTGAGTGTGAAGATACTGCCAGTGAACACATGAGTCTTATGGCAGCGCTGCAGTGTGTTGATTACATGGAGCAATATGAATTTATGTACAGTGATTGTGTAGTTGCTATAAAAATTCGTAATGAGATAAAGAAGAATTGTATCGCGTCACAAAAACAGTTAAAAATTACTGACACGTTCAAATGATATGTGAACAATAGCAGAGTATAGATGTCTTTCTTTCTTTTTTGTGTGCCTAACTAAATAAATTTAAAGGGCAATGTTCCTAACGTATGTAGAATAGGTGCAAACTTTAACGTTTTGCATTCTCTGTAAGAGCCAGGCGGTAGTCAATGCCGCACAGCTGGCTTGGTTAGTGTGCTGCTCTGGCAAGCTGGCAACTGTGCAACGGCCTTCTTTGCTGCAAAGTTACAGTGACGTCACGCCACGTGCATTTCAGTGTGATAACAGGGAGTGCATGCAAGGGTAGCGAGATGGCTCAGGCTGAGATAACAAACCAACCGGGCACGTCTAGAATAAATTAAGTGAATACAATCTCAAAGACTAAACTTGTGTGCTATACGTGCAGGTGTCCATACGTACAGTAAGCGGTGGGGCAAAATAAGCCACGTGCGTCAAACCCTAGGTATGGGAGGAGAGCCTAGTAAGCTCGGTGGGAGCTGAGTCCTAGACAACTGATTTATGATAGGCGAGAAGCACCTTATATACCCATTTGAGGGGTGTGGAAGTCCTGTTAGGCATGTGGTTCAAAATGACTGCTTGGCAGCTCCAGCTGTCTGCTCTGTCAGGTTGTCCAACTTAACATAATAAAATAGCTCTGCCTCGTAAGTGAAATACTCTGATTTACATTAGTTAATGTGTTGCCGTGTGAAGATTACAAAAATACACATTACAAACCTGTAAATAACATAGTTTGAATATTTCTGGAAGCATTATTTACATTCACAACATTCTCCGTGCTCGTTTGAAGAATAAAGTTCTAAGAGTACGTGCACGTGATCGGCGTCGTAGCCGTATTGGTAAACAAATGTTACATAAAACGTCCTCAATGAACGTATGTCCATTCTTACATAATATTGTAACGAGTCAGCACTCTTGAGGGCATAGGGCTGGACGGCTTGGCAAGCTGCGCCACCTTCCCCTCTCCTGCTCGCTACCTACAGCCCAGTTGTCGAAACCGCGGATTGTGGCCCTACTCCTTCCCCTCCCTTGCTCGCTATCTCTAGTCACGTGACGAGCTGGCGGACTGTGCCCCTCCTCCTCCATCCATCTTCCCGACCATGGCGACGCGGGCCATTCGCACCTAGCTGACATCACAGATGTTCTGAATGGGTGGGCACTGTTCAGTCATCTGGAACAAGCAATCAGCTTGGAAGTAACTGAGTGTTACCGAAGCATCTAAGACGTTCAGCTTACATCAACCAGCATGGTCGGCGAGCTCTGAGAATATTCTGGGTGTCATCGCAGGCGACTATAAATACCGGCCTACTGCAGGCATACGTGAGTGATTGCGACGTTCAGCTGGTTAGTGTTCGCGATGGTCTTGGCAGTGAGGGACAAGACAGGACTAGCATATCGAGGAGAAGCTACTGAGATGTGATCGACAGCGACACTCTTTGAGTGGTGTGAGTAAGGTTGAGAGTGGATGAACAGATTGAACTGTAGCTGTGCGTCGTGAGATACTGCTAGATAGTAGAAACTTATGTGGTGAAAGACTGATTTGAGAGAGAGAGACGTTATTAATTATACACTAGAGTAGTAAAATATGCTAATGTTCCTAATATTAATATAAATGTCTCTATGTGCTAAGTATAGTGTTTAACTGCAACACGAGTATAATTTATGTAAGACTAGAAATTTATGTATCTGACAGTAATTTCGTGCCATAAGTAAGTGTTTTCAGTGCACACAAGGTGGCGCAACTGTAGAAGCAGACAGCTACAAGCGATCCCACTGCCATCTTGCTAACTGTACTTTCCGCCCGCTAGGCAGGTATAAAAGGGTTGTATCTAGTCCTAGCAAGAGAGTTGTCAGCAGCTCGGCCTTCGGGCTGGGCAGGCCAGGCATCCCCTCCCCATCCGCTACCTAGGGTTGTGGTCTGGATAGCCACCGAAGCCCGTCCCTCATACCTGCACCTTCCTTCTGCACACACACCTACCGCTCTAGCCTGGATTGTCTCGTGTCTGTAGCCTAGCACGTATGGAGACTTTAACCTAGGTGCTTACATCTCCATGCTCTCTAAAGTGATGTTGCGCACTTATTGTCAGTAAAGTCTATACTCCCTATTGTCATGTATCTCATCTATCTGCAACGCCATAGTTGTCAGTAGCATATCAGGCCGGAAGTAATGTTGTTCAGAGGCTATAGAATTAAGTAACTCCCTGAGTGATTAAGAATGATCAATAATTAACTACGGCACTTGGCAAGGTCTTAAATCCTCGGCATGTAAAACAGCCCATAGTGCCCTGTAAGCTAGTTGAATACATCAAAACATGTTTCGTAGTAATTTGTTGTATCTAATGTAAACCTTGTGTAACCTGTGACTTCGTCCTAGTTGATAATACAGTACAGTCTCGTTATAGCGAAATGTCACGGTTCTGGGTTCGAGCTTCACTATAGCAGAGTTCGGCAGATTCTGACCCCTAAACCCAAAAATTGTATTAAAACTGTCTTTAATCTTATTTAATTACAAAGTAGTACTTTTTTTTAAAGGAAATATAGGTTTATTTTAACAGGCAAGTATGCGCTGGTTACAATGATACCCAACAAGTCTGGGTGTAACTATTCGCTAAGTCAAAACGAGCCAAAAACTCAGCCGTGTCATATAAGTATGGCTATCAATCACCGGACCGCCTCAACGGTGTCCCGCCGCGCAGACGTGCAGCAAGAGTGCACACGCCGGCAGTCAACATAATTACACTGCCAGCCACTGCAGACCAATGTAATCAGTTTACCGAGTGTAGCAATTAATTAATTTATTAATTTTGGCATATTTTGTGTGCCCTTTCACACTGTGGCACGCGTCAAATAATTTGTGCGCTTGCCCAAGACATATAAAAATCAGCTTGGACAGGTGAATGTAACTGTTAACTTGTCCGTTGAACAGGTAATGCCAGTGTTATTTGCCAGCAAAAATAAGCGACGCCAATATGGGTAGTTGCTTTATTTTTGCGCTCTAGTCGTGAACTGTGTTTAGCGGCGGCACAAAGCTAAGTCTGAAGCCAATTAGTAGTAACAGAAGTGCGCGCACGTGTATGCATTGACATTGAGCAAGGTCACAAGTTTGTGATTTTATTCCGGCTGTGTGCCGACAGAAAACATGCCTGACCTACATGAGCGCTACCAAATCTAAATAGACAGTTCATTGAAAAGCAGTGCTAAAGCTAGACATGCTCGTATTCACTCACGGCCCACCATCCGTGATTTTTTTTTACTTTTAATTTTCTTTCTTCTCCTTCAGCTGCCCAGACTTGTTCCAAGACAAAAAAAGGTGACTTATTCCCACGCTCTTCCTGACGGTGTGTAAGATACTTTAACAATGCAACGGCCAGCCCGCAAGTTTTACAATAAATGTTGAGATTGCCATTAAACAAAAGATAAAAACACGTACGGCCGATTGTGTGTGCATGAAGGTGAATCAGAACAGCAAATGCACTGACACAAGAGACAGTAACGCTAATGCGTCCTCTCATCTGCTGTCCTTGCTGCTTATCTCAAAAAGCAGAAGGTCTACGGAGTAAAATATGAGCTGTAGCAAGCTCAGCAGAGATAAGCATGAGAAGTTGTGTGGGTGTGTGTGAGTGAGAGAGAGAGAGAGAGAGAGAGAGAGAGAGAGAGAGAGAGAGAGAGAGAGAGAGCGTGCTATTGTATCACCCAGAGGCATTTCTTCTGTATGCATGGTGTGTGTGTGGCAGGTATAACACAGCCGGCTGCAATTATTCTTTGTGAAGAAACAGTCAGTGTATGCCCGCCATTATTCAGTCAGAACACGCAGTTCTTGTTCCAAATAGCCGTGTCGTCACCTGAGCTAAGAGAAAGCTCCTAATTATATTAAAAAAAATAATTTTCAGCAGGGACTGAGAAATACTGTCGTAGTAGCCGATGTAGTAGTAGTGGGGCTCGCCTGTACGTACATCAAAATCCTACATCGTAATCAGTAAATAAAATCAGAAAAGCAAGCTGTATATGAAACTCCACATGGTTGAAAAGGGGTGGAGGAAATAATGGGCGCAATTCTATTTTTATAACAACGCCCATTTTGGGGAGGGAAGCAAGATTTCCAAGCAGAAGCATGACTCCCGTGACAGTGCCAGCGGCAGCGGGCTGGCATGGGACAGGTGGCGGGTTTGGCGGCGCGAGGGGTAGAGGTAATATATACATCCGGCTGACTCACTTCACAAGGTCACGTACGTCACCACAAGCCTGCTTCACAAGGTCACGAACCTCGCTGCAAGCCTGCTTCACACAACTCACCATTCATGTTTCTACTCTTAAAATTCACATTTTTAATGGATTTTTTTTTTGCTTTTTTTTTTGACGGTTCCTCAAAAAGACTTTGCTATAACCGCGTTTTCGCTATTTCCGTGTTCGCTATGACGGGATTCTACTGTATGATATTAATCTATATTAGGTGACTGTAGCTTGTACCCGTTTATTGTATTCCATGTGATGTTCGTTTGTATCAAGTGACTATAACTTGTACCATTCTTGAATATACATCCTGTGAAACTGAATTGCTTCTCTCTCTTCATTAATTCAACGTGTGTACCAACCTATGACATTTATTATAAGGTGGGTGACACCTGCCCCTTTATTGAAGTGAGATTGACTCTCTGCTCTAGAACTAGAGTTCTTCCTTGATGGCTCACTCAGTAGTCGCTCACTGGGTTAAAGGTAGCTCTAGTACAAAGCATTCTAGAAGAGTATTATTCCTACCTTCTCATGCTCACACACGCAGAGATCTTCTAGAGGTATGCACTGCTAACACTCCACAATCTTACCTGGCAACATCTTGCGCATTGAGGCTACGTTGACGACGACAACAAGATTTTTCTGCTTATTAAATTATATCCTTGTATCCCGTTTTTAAAATAATGTCTGTTTTGCTTCTGTGACAGTTAAACACAAACTTAAGTCAAACAAATGCACTGTAACAAAAAATTTTATTTTTGAGGTTAGATGTCTGGTGATTCTGCAGCTACAAGACCAACAATGCAACTACGACAGACTTCTCGGACACAGTGGCTTGTCATAACAGCGAGGCTCAGCTGTACGTGCTATATATTTGATGGAATTAGGAAAGCGATAGAGTCTGTCAACTTAGAAACATGTCATAAGAACTGAAATAAATGTATGCGAATAGCCTGGGTAGAGGGAAATTTTCCAGAGTTTTTTAAGTGCAATGAATAGTTTGGGTTTTGGGTATCACAAGATACAGTTTCAAAATTATGGTAGTACAATAACATACTTCAAAGACAGCTTGCCAATGAAAGTGTTCCAGACACAAGCAGTGCTATACTTTTAGGTTATTTAAGTAGACAGCAAAACAGAAGATTTATATGGAAAACTAATACATTCATTGAAGTAGCCTAACTGGGTAGCGTATGTTAAGATGTTTGGTAGAAGATAAGTTAATACAAATTCTTGACACAGAGCTGTTAGTAAACTGACGGAAGTTAAGTGATTAGATGAGACTGTACTATCACTGCAAGAACTACATTATAGTAAGTTTTAACACAGAAGCCAATTTTGTGACTGTGTAAAACGTACTTTAGTTCTGTCTGCTGTAGTTGGCCCCACCCCTTGTTCTGTGTACAACTATTATACCTTCGGCTATTGTGACGCCTCTCGACTTGTTCTTCCAGATTACCATTCCGAGCAAACGCAGTACTCTTAATATAAAATGCAGTCTGTTTACGTGCAGCCAAGTTCAGGGTTTCCGTATTGTCACTCACAATTATTGTGCTTTCAATTTCAACTTGTATTTTCTTGTTTTGGTTTATTGAGAACAATTTGGGATTGTGATTTTGGATTACAATTTGCAAATGTGTTTTTTGATTACAATTTACAATTATGTTTTTCTGATTACAACTTTGAATTGTGCCTTGTAATTATGACTTCGCATTACTACTTTGGATTACAGCTTTGGATTATTACTTTGGATTGCAGTTATTAATGACCTATGCAGATTTCTGAGTTTGAATTTAGTAAACATTACTACATACATATCACCAAAAGGAACACTTTAGATCTTGCTACCAAGTATGATATCATAATCAAGATTTAACAAGGGATGGATCAGTTGTGGATGACACAGAGGCAGGAACAAAGACACAGCTAGGCTAGGAGTAAGGGAGGTGGAGGTTAGTCGGAGTACAGAGGAGAGGAAGTAGTCATATGTGTGATATTGCCGGCTAGTGACTGTTGTGTAGTTGCCATTTTCTGTGTGCCTGCCACGCTGCTGTCTTGGCTCGTTCATACTTGTGCAGGCTACAACTACTGTATGTGTTATTATACAAGTCATGTGTGATGTTGCCGACTAGTGACCGTGTTGTAGTTGCCATTCTCTGTGTGCCTGCCTTGCTGCTGTCTTGGCTCGTTCATACTTGTGCAGGCTACAACTACTGTATGTGTTATTATACAAGTCATGTGTGATGTTGCCGACTAGTGACCGTGTTGTAGTTGCCATTCTCTGTGTGCCTGCCTTGCTGCTGTCTTGGCTCGCTCATACTTGTGCAGCCTACAACCACTGTACATGTTATTATACAAGTCATGTGTGATGTTGCCGACTAGTGGCAGTGTTGTAGTTGCCATTCTCAGTGTGTGTACCTGTCTTGCTGCTGTCTTGGCTCGCTCATACTTGTGCAGCCTACAACTACTGTACATGTTATTATACAAGTCATGTGTGATGTTGCTGACTAGTGACCGTGTTGTAGTTGACATTATCAGTGTGTGTACCTGTCTTGCTGCTGTATTGGCTTGCTCGTACTTGTGCAGCCTACAACTATATATTTTAGTCATCATGCAAGTCATATATGTTAAAACACGTGTACAACATTTTTTAAAGTTTCATTGATTTATTTATTTTAAACATATCACAATTTTGTATGGAGTCCTTACAGATTAGTTTTATAACTTCAATAATTATTTTTGTTTGTTATACTTTTCTCATTTTATTTTTGAATAATAGTATTTTTCATTGGTATTCATCTGGTTTTCTTAACAATTTGATTGTTAAGTTACCTTGCACTCTAAATTTATATCAGTCATGTCACTAAGAATTTTATGTTGTTTTATTCAGTCAGTATGTAAAGTCACATTTTCTACTGTATAAGACGAGACATCTTATAAGACGAGGTCAACTTTTAAACCTCTAAAATCAGAAAATAAATATGCATCCTAGTTAAAGGAGAATGAGGTATGTAGTTATTATCATATTTGATTGCATAACTCTGTGTAGTATATAAATGCGTAAAAAACGGGGTTTGGAAATGTAATGTCAGTGGTAGATGGAATGTCGACTCTGCTCTCTTGCTCTCCCACTCTTGTGGAATGGAGGATGAGGTGGGAGCATGGAGCAGGTGGAGACGCAGGCAGGTGAGTCACGTACTTTCACTCCCGCCGTGTTGCCGGCTGTGTGACGTTGCACAGATAACAAACCCACGTGTCTTGGATTACATGAACATTGCATGGCTGTGGTAACATCTGTGTAAACCACAGTTTTACTTTATTTAAAGTCTCTCCCGTTCTTTACGTCAATGACGCACAGTGCATTCACTCTCATTAAACTTGTGTGCCTCTTTGAAATGGGTTGTATCTTTTGCATGTTTTATCACTTTTCTTTTGAATTTGTCTGTGTTTGAAAACAATTTATTTAAAGCCAGAGAGAGAATGTACTGTTGACATTTTCGAAGTTCTAGTTCTTTAAATACTGAAATGCTGTTTCCTGGCTTGATCATATCAACTGAAAAGTTCCAGTCATTCTTAAACATTTTTTCATTCCCTGTCAATACTATTTATTAAATATCTCCCGTACCCCAAGTTCACAGGAACCCTTATCCAACACTGAACAGCTTTCATAGTAGACAATTTGTGGTGGAAAAACAGCTTACAGACCAGTCATTTGTTTGCTCTTAGCTGTGTCATATGAAGTGGTGCTGAATGTCAGGTGAATAGAGATTCGGGACCATAAATTTTAACGTAAAATCTTTGTAAAATACACTAGAGAATGTAAATTTGTTGTGTAAGATTTCATAAATAAATTGAAATTCAAATGTAACATTGTCGTATTCTAGGTAAAATATTACACCACAATTTTGTATCAATAATTAATCTCATTAATAACTCATATGGAACAGGATTGCTCTCCTTCCCGAACTAGCTGGTTGATGGCCACCAGTCACGGGCTGCCACCGTGATCGTGGATGGAGATGCCAATGCTATCTGCCATTAACTATTAGACAGAAGGGTAGATAGGTGGGGACGAGACAGGAGATAAAGGAACAGGATTGCTCTCCTTCCCGAACTAGCTGGTTGATGGCTACCAGTCACGGGCTGCCACCGTGATCGTGGATGGAGATGCCGATGCTAACTGCCATTAACTATTAGACAGAAGAATAGATAGGTGGGGATGAGACATGAGAACTAGCAGGTTGATGGCAACCAGTCACGGGCTGCCACCGTGATCGTGGATGGAGATGCCGATGCTATCTGCCATTAACCATTAGACAGAAGGGTAGATATGTGGGGATGAGACATGAGAACTAGCAGGTTGATGGCAACCAGTCACAGGCTGCCACCGTGATCGTGGATGGAGATGCCGATGCTATCTGCCATTAACTATTAGACAGAAGAATAGATAGATGGGGATGAGACATGAGAACTAGCATGTTGATGGCAACCAGTCACAGGCTGCCACCGTGATCGTGGATGGAGATGCCGATGCTATCTGCCATTAACTATTAGACAGAAGGGTAGATAGGTGGGGATGAGACATGAGAACTAGCTGGTTGATGGCAACTAGTCACAGGCTGCCACCGTGATCGTGGATGGAGATGCCGATGCTATCTGCCATTAACTATTAGACAGAAGAATAGATAGGTGGGGATGAGACATGAGAACTAGCAGGTTGATGGCAACCAGTCACAGGCTGCCACCGTGATCATGGATGGAGATGCCAATGTTATCAGCCATTAACTGTTAGACAGAAGAATATATAGGTGTGGATGAGACATGAGAACTAGCAGGTTGATTGCCACATGTCATGGGCTGCCACCGTGGTCGTGGAAGGAGAGAAGCTGTAGCGGTCGAGTGATTGCTGGACAACATTGCGGCAGCCAAGCTGCGGGGTCGGGTTTTTCACTTCATTTTGATGTGGTGAACATAATGTACTTTTGGGTATCATAGTTAAAAAGTATGTTTCAACTAAACTGTAATCTAAGAATAATAATAATATTACCCTTAATTTCCTTTTAGATTTATTCAAACACATCTGTATTGAAATTTTTGGGAAGTTTTTATTGTTTTGATAGTAGCAATAACATGTCTATAGTGAGGGCAGAACTCGGAACTAAAAAACATTGCTACAATGACACTCTACTGTATTGTGACAAGGAAAATAGATTTATGACATACAAACAATTTTTAGTGTTTGAGTATCAATACTTATCCTATTTTTTATTTTATCAAAGTCTTAAAATGTTGAAATTTTTTCAGCCTGAATCCAGCCCACTCTCAAAAGTAATTTGTGTTCACCTTTACACAAAAGTCATACCTCTTGTTTATAAGGTTGATAGTAACATAAAATTTGCTACAGTATGCGATGCAGATTGGTCTGGTTAACTTTGTGTGTTTGATATGTTCAGGGTAAGATGTGCTCAGCACGTCTGGAAGTACGTTCACACTTCTCTCGCAGCATGGTTCTGAGGAGTGTGGAGAGTGTGCCACCAGACACTCGCCTGAAGTTTGTTCCAGTAGATACGTCGGGTATCGTGCCACTTGCTACATCCCTCATGGGATTCTTGTTGTTCGACTGTAGCTTGAGTCACATCTACCTTGGAACGCGCTACAACTCCTCAGGTCAGTCTCTGCTACACTCTATACAACATTGTTGCCTTGCCAGAATTACATAGCAAGTACAGTAAGTTTTTGATTTACATTGTACCAATTTACATTATTTTGGATTAACGTTGCTAATGGTTTGACCCATGTTTCAATTTAAGAAGTCACAGATACATAATAATGTTGGTTACGATGCCCATGCTTCTATTATTTTTACTAAAACACTGTACATAAATCTTCATGCTGTACTGTAATCTTTTTTGTTTGATTTGTGTTACGTAGTGTAAGCTACATGTGCGTCACCCTATCTTATATGCTATGACTGACGCTTCGTACCTTCCACGTTGTGATGCAATACTACTCGCCCACCCACTTTCACTAGCGCAATGAAGCATTACCGTACATACTCATGTGTAGTGCACCCTCATGTTTAGCTTGCACAACAATTTTTTGCAACAAGGTCCAGGGGAATAAATTTAAGTGCTTTGTCAGTATGTAAAAAAGTATCACGAAGTACCAGTTGGTGAAGCAGCATGAGGGAGGCTATGATGGAAGATTCAAGGGGAGGGAGGAAGGAGACATGGCTGGAAACAAAACAAAGAGACAGGAAAGATAACATTAACACTGGCTGGAGAGTGACAGTGGATAGGCTGGGGGAGAGCCATAGGGCGTGTGGCTCGTCTGTCCATTCTCCAAAGCTATCGATAAATAGCCTGCCAAGGTCACTTGCTGCGTACCAGCCTGCACACGTGTGTGTGGCTCGTCTGTCCATTCTCCGCTGCTATCTATAAATAGTCTGCCAAGGTCACTTGCTGCATACCAGCTTGCACACGTGTGTGTGTGGCTCGTCTGTCCATTCTCCGGAGCTATCTGTAAATAGTCTGCCAAGGTCACATGCTGCGTACCAGCCAGCGCACGTATGTGTGTGGGGCTCGACTGTCCATTCTCCAGGGCTATCTATAAATATTCTGCCAAGGTCACTTGCTGCGTACCAGCCTGCACACATGTGTGTGTGGCTCATCTGTCCATTCTCCACTGCTATCGATAAATAGCCTGCCAAGTTCACTTGCTGCATACCAGCCTGCACACGTGTGTGTGGGTGTGTGGCTCGTCTGTCCATTCTCTGCTGCTATCTATAAATAGCCTGCCAAGGTCACTTGCTGCATACCAGCCTGCACACGTGTGTGTGTGTGTGTGTGTGTGTGGGGCTCGTCTGTTCATTCTCCGCTTCTATCAATAAATAGCCTGCCAAGGTCACTTACTGCGTGCCAGCCTGCACACGCGGGTTTGTGACTCGTCTGTCCATTCTCCGCTGCTATCTATAAATAGTCTGCCAAGGTCACTTGCTGTGTGCCAGCCTGCACACGTGTGTGTGTGGCTCATCTGTCCATTCTCTGCTGCAATCTATAAATAGCCTGCCAAGGTCACTTGCTGCGTACCAGCCTACACACGTGTGTGTGTGTGTGTCGCTCGTCCGTCCTTTCTCCGCTGCTATCTATAAATTTTCTGCCAAGGTCACTTGCTGCGTACCAGCCTGCACACACGTGTGTGGGTGTGTGGCTCATCTGTCCATTCTCTGCTGCTATCTATAAATAGCCTGCCAAGGTCACTTACTGCTTGCCAGCCTGCAAACGTGTATGTGTGTGTGGCTCGTCTGTCCATTCTCTGCTGCTATCTATAAATAGCCTGCCAAGGTCACTTGCTGCGTACCAGCCTGCACACGTGTGTCTGTGACTCGTCCGTCCATCGTCCGCTGCTATCTATAGGCTGCCAAGGCCACTTGCTGCATGCCAGCCTGAACGTGTGTGTGTGTGTGTGTCTGTGTGTGTGTGTGTGTCTGTGTGTGTTTGTTTGTGTGTGTGTGTGTGTGTGTGTGTTTGTGTGTGTGTGTTTGTGTGTGTGTGTGTGTGTGTGTGTGCACGCGCACGCCTGCACAACACTCCCTCCTTCTCTCGCACTGCTGTGTGTCTGCCACCTTCCAAGCATGTCTCGAAGATAACGTGCCAGGACAATTGCAAGCTTGCATTTTTTATTTGGCAATTGTCTCCTGGTAAATAAAGAATAGTGTAGCCCGTTTTTTTCCCACAGAACGATTGATGTTTACAAGATGTCAATATTAACTTTTCATATTGTTTGCGCCTATCACCCTCAAACTTTTGTTTCGGCCACGTATAATTGCCGAGCAGCATATTTTGTAACCAACAGTTTAAACTTACCTGTGTAAAGCTTTTAAACTTCTGTCCATCATCAGGCAAGTTTAATACCCTGCATATTAATGTAAACACTGAGTAACATTTTGAACGGAAAGAATAACAACTGAATTAGGGTTTTAACAGAGAGGGTTACTGCAGAGCCTGATTAGAAGGATGGCTGGAGTGGTGTAAAAGGAAGGGGAATAATGATGGAGGAACCCAATATTCTTTCTCTTCCTCCCACTCTTGACAACCTTCAGTTGCTTCTACAACTTCGCTTTCTCCACCCCCTGCCTAAGCTAATTTTTCCACATTTTTTTTTGTATTTTCCATGTGTAGTGGGCACCCTTCGAATTTTTATGAGTTGTTTTGGATTAAAAGTGTTCACTATACACGAGTAAATATGGTATCTCCTCACGACAACACAGCAGTTTTCCCTTCCCTCCTCTGAAATGCTCATGTCCTTGTTTCAGTCACTGTAATAACACTGTGTTGGACATAGCTATAAAATTGCCATTGTTAATGTTATCGTGCTTTAATTGTGTTTGTAGTACGGTATCAGCTCACTGTAATTCATGATTATTACTTTACCAAATGGTTTCCTAACAGTCAAATTTATCTTCAAAATTTGTAATTTAAAAAATTTAGAACAGAACACCTTTCTCGTTAGTCACGAAAAAGGACGTTTTGCTATGTTTCGATTCAGGCGAGAAGGCTGTTAAAATTAGTAAAGTGTTAGCTCTACCGCCTACCACAGTTCGTTCAATTCAAGCAAACACTGACAAAATTGTGAGTACCTTACCTAACTTTCTCTGTCAGTGCTACAATGATGAGTTATACACGTCACAATATATTGGGGGTAGTTTCAGCCATGTAAGAACAGGTAGTTTTCTCAACATAAAACTGACACACGAGGCAGCAAGTTCCGATGACAGTACAGCAAATGAATTTATTCAGTAATTTGAGAAGATTATTGAAAAAGGTGGCTAAACAAGTTTTTAATGCAAGTGGTACCGTATTTTTCTGGAAAAAAATTGCAGGTGACAACCAGCATCGCTAAAGAAGAGCTGTACCTGGTTTCAAAGCTGCAAAGGATTGTGTGCCAATGTTGCTGGCAGCAAAAACTGCTTGCGACAATAAAACGAAACTGTTATTGGTAACCAAGTCGCCAACCCACAAGCCTAGAAGTACCCAAGGAGCACCTGCCAGTAATTTTAAGGGCAAACAATATGGCCTGGATAATTGGCCAGCTCTTCAGGGAATGGTTTAATGTGTGTGCCATTCTTGCATTCCTTGATTCTGAAATTCTCTTCTCATTGACAACTCCCCTAGTCACCTCCCGCCCCTACCCGAGGTGGCAGAAATGCATGAAGATATGAAAGTGGTGTTTCTCTCTACAAACATCATCGCTATCTTGTAGCCACGGAACCAAGGTGTCGTTGCATCGCTTAAGGAATTTTATACTAACCTAAACCAACTGTCAAAGGTGAAGGGAAAAGTATAGGTCGAGCAACCCGATTATTGTGGAATATGCCGTACAGTCTAAGTAGCTAGACAAATCTCAGCTAGGGCTGGCGCTGCTTGCTGTGCGGAGAGGAAGGGAGGCCAGTTGGCATGTTGCCTTCCCCGAGCCCCTTTTTACTAGCTCGAGCAAGGTAGCGTGTGTGAGATAAAGAAGTTTGCATGCAAGGTCACATCAAATGCATAGTGCAGGACTTTCATAATTTTTTATGGAAATATACAGCCTGTACGCGCCACAACATCTTAGAATTTTATGAAAGGATGAATAAAAACATGTTTTCTTATGCATCCGTAAATTTTAATGATACTAGCCTGTATTGTTTGTTAATTAAAGATTGCATTTGTTAAATTTACTAAAGTCATTGGTTAAAATAATGTTGAAAAGTTGGCAAGTAGTTGGAATTGTTTCCTACGCTATCAGTTCACTGATAGTCTGTGATATAATCACACCCTGGCACGTCTGTGAGCCCGGGCTTCCAGCTGACTGTAGGCTGTGGGCGACTGGCCTCACTCATTTTGCGTCGTTTCTATTTATGTCTTAGTTTTCATAAATGTAACCCAGACGTAAACCGAGGCCGTACTGCAGTCAACTGTTTCACTTGCTCAGTTGTTGGTAGACTGTCGCTTGAGTCACATCGACCTTGGCACTGGCTACAATTCCTCAGGTCAGTCCCTACACATTGGTTGATGTTTCTACTGCAGTTTTTTGTTAGTTCAATGCTGATTTTAACTCTCAAAGACTACAATTTGTGGGTCAGTTAACAGTTATTTCTCAGTTTCTATTACCCTAAGACAGGTATTCCTAAACATTTTTATAAGGGATTTATGTGCAGGACATTGATTATTTGTGACTAATCTGTGACTTTTCCTTGCCTTAATATAATTACGCATGCACAGTATGCTTAGAAGTAATAACTCACTAGAATTTTAAAAACCTAAATATTCCAAAATAAACAAATTGGTGATTTTCAAAGCATTACAGTATAAGTAAATTTTTTCGGACGTCATTATGTAATAGATTCGGTAGCTCTGGCGCTAAGATATCGGACCATCAGTTATTCGAATTGTTCGAATCCAGGTAATTCCACATTTTTTTTTTTTTTTTTTTTTACTTTTTTATATGTAGCACAATAAGGTAAAAATGAAATTAATGTTTATTTCTATAAATATAGTTTCTTAGCATTAAAATATCTCAAAAATTAAAAAGAAATAAGTTGACATGAATAATGAACCATTGTTGATGAATATAAATTTTTTTCCTCTGAAAATTGCAGTTAGTCTTTAAGAAAACCACGTCTGGTGTACGGAATTGAATGACTTTACGTTTTTCGTTATTAGTGCTCAAAAATCGAAAGAATATTGGACGTCTCGCCCATCAGGGCATCGCCATGCTCCCCTAAGTCCTAAAAATTGAGAAATACAAAGCTCGCCTTAAAGTATAATGAAAGAAAGCTCCGCAAAAGTCTTGCCAAAAAAATCTCGCTAAAATATGGTCGGCAGGTATTTATAACCATCGGTTGCGACGTCCAGAACCTTCTATGAATTACCTTTCTGGAATGGTCAGCAGTGACCATTCCAGAATGGCGCATCATTTACCCCCTCTGTCGCACACAGGGCATTCACTCGTCAGCGATGTTTGACGTCACAGGCAGGAGGGGACTGTCCAAGAGTGGAACAACAGAAATGTGCTGTACTATACAACTCGCCCATGCGTCTGCCCTACTACAGCTGGCAATGTGGGACAGGGGAACGGGGGAATGTTGACCGAGGCGTCCGGTGCTCCCGGAAGGCCGCCGCTCGCCGAAGGTTTCAGAAGGACCCACAGCGCACGACCGCCCGGCGACACATCCATCACCACACCCCCCACCCACCTACAACCTCTCGCAAGGCCATCGGCCTACACACACTACCGGGACACTGCCCGCAAAGGAATCTACAATCACTGCATTGGCAACCAACTCTGCAGACTACGAGGAACAGTGAACTGAATAAACTCGACCTGAGAGACTGTCAGAGAACACTTTAAACGGCCATGATCCTAAATGTAAAGAAGTGACTTCTCGAAAACTGAATACTCGTTAAAATTATAAACCAAAATAACTTTCCTACCTGTTTGAGAGTATGGATGAAAAGTAAATAACCAAAAAAATTAGTAAATGCCCGAAATTTACCGTCGCAACAGATTGTTGTTTTAAACTCACATTTATGAGATACAATACATTAAACTTATGTTCGGAAGGTTTGACTATAGTGTTATGTACAAACATTCCAGTATTTTAAAATTAATTTCTGAAATAATATTTTTATTAGTAAAATAAAACAAATTTGGTTTGTATCTTTTACGTGAAGAACTCATTGCATTTAATCTGCGTCACAGCATGTGTTTACCACATCACTACGAGTTTTTGTTATTCAAATAATAACTGCGAGTTTCAAAGAACCCAAATTCTTATGGTAAACTATTTAAATGAAAATTGTACCTGCATATATTGTCATGTTCCGCGGCAAATATTGTTTACATTTTACTGTTTTTGCTTGTGCACTTAATCTATCCTGTTGATACTACTAAGAAATACATTTTTAATTTGATTTTTGTCTAGCATAATTGAGTACGTATTACGGATTGAATGTCATAGACAAAATTTTATTTAATTGTGGGTAAAAAGTAGCAAAGTCCGCATAAAAATTGCCCACTTTTGCAGAAATTAAACAAAATTTCGTTATACTTACAATTTCTCACATATTTCGCATATTAACTGATTTTATTATAATTTTGCGGTTAATTTCACGTTGCGAAATGATAAGGTCTCTAGGCATAACCGATCATGCAGCCCGTAAAAATTCTGACGAAGAAATTTAACTAGCCTCGCACATATCACGTCGCTGGTCTCTGTGTCGCTGGACAGAGTGCTTAGTTAAAAAATACAATAAAAATTCGCAGTCGTCCATTTTTAGCGGGCAGTCCCGTGATTCTTTGTTCACCTCACTCTCTGCTGTTAAGGACCAAGTTCCTGAATCAAAAGTCACAGTCAGTCACATTTTGCGCCTCTCTCTCTGAGGTTCAAGCCGCAGTCCCCTTAAAAAGTGAACACAAATTGCCAGTGTTTAACGGAACACCAAGTACACGAGGTCTGCCTCGCTCAAGGGGTCAGGGCGATAATTAATCACTTGCGCTTCGCAGAACAATCTGCGGACTTCTTGATTACCTCGCTCAGAGGTCCGGGGTGCAGTCCCTGTAAAATACGCGCCTTTGGCAGGCTACAGCCCGACGCTGCTTCAAAATGGTCAGCCAGTCCCCGAGCTGCTTTCTTACTATCCATGCCTCCTTGCGATGAGTCTTAGCTATCCCATTCTCTTTACCATTTATTTATATTTGTTTCCTTTTTTCAACATTAAAGTATCACACAATTTCTGCTATTATTAAATTGTTGTTACTGATTAAACGTACATTTATGTTAACCCTGAAACATTAATTACAAATTACTATTTGCCTTCCTTACAAGGTGGCCCAAACTGGCTGCACCATATCCTTCCTTTTCTTGGCTGGACGTGTGCCAGTATGACTTCAATTGTCTTTCTCCTTCCTTTTCCTTCCTTAGCGAAGCCAGAAAAAAGTTCTTGTTTTTTTTAAAGTGTACCTAATACCACTGACACTGGTGACACTGCTTCACAATACAAAAAATAAGGTTGCTGCATTGTCTAGAGTCCCTGTGGTGTGATGTGTTTATTGTTCTGACGTTGGGTAGGAAGGAGGTGCAGACCACCAGCAAGGCATATTTCTTGGAACTTCGTCCCGAGGCCTCCAGGGCCTTGCTTAGCTTTCACAAAAATATTTATCATATAAATTCTTATGTTTCCTTAATACATACATTTATAACATATTCATATTGGCTACTCAAAATGCCAATAATGCTGTGTTCAAGACTGCCATCTGGCAACTTGCACACTGTGTGTGTGTGTGCATGTGTGCGTGTGAGTGTGGCTTGAGCAAAGCGTTGCCAAATCTCCCACCACCGTGCCAATGAACTAACATGTGCCTTGTACACCCCACTTTTGCAGGTAATATCAAAACAAAATACGTGTGTGGTATATAACGTTGCTTTAGAGTTGTCGTATCAGATTAAAAAAAAAAAATATATAACGTGATCTGGATGCCTTGTAAAAACATATAAAGTATGCAGTCCTGTAACTTGTTTCTGTGTTTAAAATTAATTTTCAGACCAACTAAAACCTCCAAGATGGCACAGTTTTGTATGTTTTAATATAGCTGTGAATTTTTGTTATTGCTCCTGTTAAGTCATTTAAATGCAAGGTCTCCATCTATAAATGAAGGTTATTGTTTGTTGATTCTTTTCATCTTAGTTATTGCTTTTTGGGTTGATAAATTAAATACATTTTTCATTTATAAACATTACACATTTAAGTATTTAGTTTCTTGCGAGTTCCTTAGGCACCTAACCTACAATACAACTCACAAAGAAGTTTAGCTACGAAACAAACCTCAGAACGTAAGTTTGTGTTAATAATGGCATGTGTGTTGTAGGCAACTGGCAGTGGCTCCAGACTCTCAGCTTGCCACTTCACACGGCTGACTTAGACACTACACTTTACTCCAGCCACCAGCGTCAGTTCCAGCGCTCACCTCGCCGCATACAACTGTTTCTTGAGCTGGACACCACAGCCGTTCATGAGCACCTCTTCCAGGCAAGTACCTTTCCTTCCTCACGTTACTGCTAGGGCATGAAGTGATAGAATTATCATCAACTTTTGTCGATGATATAAGATTACATTTTTGCTGCAACTTTTCACTTACGGCTACAAATTTATGAAGGTAGGGACAAAGTACTGTGCCGCTACATGGGCGGAAAGAATTTATAAAGATTAATTCAAAGTTTGTAAAAAGTCTGTAAAAAGGTGTGTGTAGACTTAATTGCCACGTTAACATCATACTTAAACTGCTTGAGTTATCGTCGTGACCTGCCTCAGTGAGGGCTTGGCTTAAAACTGGTTGGAACAGGAAATACACGTAACGTTTCCCGTAGACTGGTGTATTTTTGATGGAGGCTATGGTTTTACACAGTAAGCATTTGGAAATAACCGTACCACACTCAGCTGAACATATTAAAGCACTTTTTCGTTAATGTACACTCAAACCCAGCAGCTACGACATCGGCTACTGTGACAGTATTCTCAATCCCGTCAAAAAAATTTATAATTTAATAATTTAAAAAGAATAAAATGGAAAAAAAGTTTACATATTGCGAGCAGATTTAAAATACAGTATGTTCATTAGAATTCATCATTAATTAGAGGGTCGGAATTTTCACAAATGCAATGGAACCGTGATAAAATGTGAAAGTCTTCTTTGCTTTAAAATGCTAAATTGTGCGGGCCGCACGATCACCTAAATCCTTGGTGGCATGGCTGGGCGCATCAGCCTGCTGCTCTGTCGCTTGGGCCTAGATCCTGTGTATGGTTGACAAAATGTCTCTCCCCTTCCCTCAACCTCCTTGTACATAAAATCATTACCAAATCCTTACTTGAGAGATAGAGAGAGTGTGAGTTTTGAGTGTGAATGTGTGAGTTTGAGTGTGGGAGTTTGAGTGTGGGAGTGGGCATAAGCTACCTTGCGAGGACATTCGCCAATTTGCTGAGCGATGCTTGTGAGGACATTTTTTTTTGCGAGTACTGGGTGCCGGTCCTCATAAGGAAAGGTTCTCATATTCATATTCTACCGGCTATTCTGAGTTCATAAATATATACGACATTGTATTTCTAGACGGTCCTCATTTTGCTGTCTAAATGCTGGATTTGTAGTTCAGCAGTTTTTCACCAGACGGATTTCTTTTCGACCTGCATACACACTTCTTCTAATCTGTGCAGTTCAAGTGAGAACCTCTTTACACACATCTTAAATTTGCACACATTAAAATTTAACATACTTTGCAATTACCTGATGTAAATTAATTACCAGTATATCATACACCAAATGAGGACCATTACCAGCAGCCAATCAGGAAGCACAATTTGAAATTTTAAACGTGCGCACACTCGCATCTACATGTTGCCTGTAAATCAGAATGTGAGGATCATCTTACACACTCCTGGGTACAAATTAAAGATATCAAGTGAGGACCGGAGGTAGGTAGCATTAGATTAGATGGTTCATATGTATTTTACATTGTAGGCGCAGTAAGTAAATTGTATAAGCAGTTAATGGTTGAAATGCAGTTATAAAATGTTAAGTGTAATATATGCTACAACAACGCGTAAATATGTTATCATAGTATTCAGGTATTTATACATTATTTTATCATACACAATTTTCTTTGTGCATTTGTAATTTATTAAAATTTCTTTTGAGTTTAATAAATTTATTAACATTATTTTTTGCTCGCATGTTTAATTTACTTTATAATTTACTATTCTACCATGAACAAACTTACAGATTATGTTCTATTTCCTAAAAAATAGTACAGACAAATAAACGTGGCAAGCAAAATTTTAATAAATAGTAAATACAGAATGAAAATTCAGCATGTATGATAAAACTTAAAAAGGTTAATTTATTTTTTTGAAAATCTTGCCACAAAGATCAGGAGTAAGCATAAACACTACAGAAAATATCGTCAAAGCAATATTTGGGTACATGTTTATGCAGTATTCTTCCGATGAATCAGCACAACTAAAATATTTATATTCCTAAATTAAAGGTCGATATACAAACACGTTGTGACTCAATTGCATTTAGAAGTTGAGAATGGTTTCAATACTACCATTAACCAACATGGTGATCAGAGTTTGATTCCCAGTGGGGTCGACCTGAATACTGGTACGTGAAGTTTACTGGACGATGCCACTATCTAGCTGGTTTTTTTTTTTCGGGGATGTCTCGTTTTATACCATCCTTCATTTTAGCGCTGCTTCATTCCTCCTGTCTTTACTAGCGCTGAAAAACTGAAAGCATCTATGATAAATGCTGACCAAATGTTCTTAGCCCTCTCTCTCAATTTGACCGCAAGAGAAATATTAGTAATGTTTTATAGGATCTACATTATCACTGTAATGTCAACTGTAAATAATTTGAATGTATTATTTTAGTTTTTATACATTGTTTATTTTCCCAGAAAATATTTATCTCGTACGGCGGCTTGTAATGGAAAACCATAATGCAAGATAACAGCAGTTAAATGCTTGCACACTAAAATAAATATCGTCATCCACGACTGACAGGTTATAATTCGAGTGATTATAATTTCTCTTGTGTACATAAAATGCCACTATTGTTTCTTTTCTCTTTACTGGTAGCATGGTTAAACCTGGTTCTACTCATCACGGCTACATTACTTATTATAAAGTGAATTCAAAGGCAATTTTATCGAACAAGTTGCGCAGTGACGATGTTCATAGTAGCTTACATTATCACAGATTATGAATGGAACAGAGCGAAGTGGTGCAACGGTTACGCGCTAGAGTCGCAATTACTATAACATGGGTTCGAATCCCGATTTCGGCCATCCTGATTTCGGTTTTCCATTGTTTCTCGAAATTGGTTCAGGTGAATGCTGTGACGGGTCCTTGAAAAAGACCATGAACGATTCCACTCTCAGTTCTTATCCTTGTGTAACATTGTGTGTCACCTCAGCTGGCCTCGCTGTCATTAAGAGTGTGTGGTAGATAAATAAACGCTGAAAACATTAATTGATTTCTACCTTTTTTCGAAGCCAGTATGGATAAAATACTCAATGACAATCCTAGATCAGGTATTTGCCAACTTTATGAGCAAATATTTATCCATAATTACTAATTCGTTACGCGTGATCTACTGTGCCGCAGTTAATTGCACGAGGTTCCTGCATCAGAGATTGTGCCTCAGAAGTTCGTAACACTGGAAACAATTTTGTTTAAAACGTTGGCTAAAACTATTGTCTAGGATTGCTATTGTTTAATTTTCGCAAATTTTATTCATGAAACCTACAGTTACAGATTAACGCTTTTAGCGTTGAATTATGTACCACGCCCTCATTGTACAGCCATCTTAAGTAACTATTAGAAATGAAGTATTTGTCATTGAATGATAACACATTCTCTAGTATAATAGTAGCTACATTTGTATAAATATTGCCGGTATGCTTTGTTTGCTCCACTTACATTGACTGGCAAGGACGTGGACAGTCTGGACAGCCAGGTGGAAGGTCACACGTTGCCCTGGCAGAGCGAAATTGCCACCCACCCCTTTCCCTTATCGTACCTGTTACACTACCCTCAACTCCCACCTCTCCCAGCGTTCATACTTTTGGAAGAGTCCGGCAGCAGGAAAACCACACTCACATGTCCCGTTTCTAAAATATTTTGTACTAATAAAAGCGAACATACAACTTTATTAAGTGGCCCGCCTACCTCGAACCTATTTATATGTTTTAGATGTATGAAAGAAAGGCTGCAGAAACGCGGTAATTGCACAAGACTCAACGACAATGTAGTATCTACGCGTGGTGTACTTTGCTTTTGCAATGCGTGTACTTTTATGTAACTTTAAATGGCGATCTTTTGGAATTATGGTCGCTCCGTTTATAACACAACAACGAACGTTAGTCGAGGGATTCCGTATTAAAACGGGCAATAACTGTGTAAACTGCTGATAGGAATTACTTTATTAGAATGTTGTTATTTTTCAAAGTATGTCGAAACGATGATAGCATGACAGTACTCTAGGAACGCACTATTATTAGAGACAGGTAAATTGGCGGGTACACTGGCATGAAGGCTATCCTAGAAAAATACTTTTGAACTGAAGCTGCTTGCGTTTAAAGTGATATGTCTGCATTAGTTATATTTGCATTATTCGTTCAGAGACTTCCAGGATATGTCAAATAAGTCAAAGACCAACTGTGAAAATGACACAAACCTACAGTTTGTAGGAATACTACAGTATGTCCAAGGGAAAACACGAATGTTTTCATGTCTCTAACTATTATATAAAACATGGTAGCTAAGCACGGTGGAATGTTTTCGAGAACTTGGTAACCTGGAATGCAAACAATCTTTTAAAATAAAATTGCAATTTTTTACACAAGAGTTTGTCCGTTTTATTTCGTTTGCGCATGGAAACGCACAGCTGATCAGTACGAAGACACACTGGAGCATCAGGTCAATGACCTTGAGTGCAGCTGTCTGGGTACATCGGGCGAGGGCAAGGAAACAATACCACTATAGCCTACTCTGCCCATCCATCGTGTAGCCCAGAACTCGGAATTCAAATTCTTCTAATTATTAAACGTCTTGGGAAGGGGGGGGGGGGCTGAACTGGCCTTTTGTTCCTCTACAAAACGTCAAAACGCCAAAGATAAATTCCATGAAGGACATTGATATGCTTTTGAGACATTATATCCATTAGCATTTAATGCAGGAGATACACAATTTGCCACAATTTGATAATTATGTTACATATATACATATATATTATGTTACATATGTATTTTATATATATATAATATATATATTTATATTATTACTATTATTATATACGTATATATATTATTATTTACGTATATATATTCACAGGGCGTTCAGAAGGGGGGGGCTGAACTGGCCTTTTGTTCCTCTACAAAACGTCAAAACGCCAAAGATAAATTCCATGAAGGACATTGATATGCTTTTGAGACATTATATCCATTAACATTTAATGCAGGAGATACACAATTTGCCACAATTTGATAATTATGTTACATATATACATATATATTATGTTACATATGTATTTTATATATATAATATATATATTTATATTATTACTATTATTATATACGTATATATATTATTATTTATGTATATATATTCACAGGGCGTTCAGAATCGTTTAGCCAATCGTTGGCTAAATGGTTAGGTAAAAAGACAGGAAAATTGCTTCTGGAGACTGAAAATTCAAATTTTTAATACAAACTATAAACTTAGTAAGAACATTTCTGTTAAGTTTCTCATCTACAATACTTTTGCATATGGAAACAACGTTAATTATTGACAGTTTTTCAATAAATAATAAAAATGTGATTTATTTTTCTTCACCACAAGAATCACAACATAAATCATGGATCCAACAGTTTCCAATAGATCTCTGTGCAAGATTACAATTATAGTGTGTGTACTAACATTACTCTAAATGTGGAATGCAAGGCTATCAAAACTGTTTGTGATCGTAAGCAACTTGCGATCATAAATTATAAGTAAGCTGTGTCTGAGCATGTGTTTACAATTTGTAGGGACCCTTGTTTTTGCGAAAAGAATTTTGCCACAGTTTGTTTCAGTGCCTTAAGTGCACATCTGCAATTCTGCTTCACAGTTATTGGCAGCGCGTCTATGCGAAGAGCCGTATCTCATTTGACTGAGCCAATTACAATAACATGCATGCAACGCCACACGTCTGTGATTTGCCGGAAGAAGCCCAGCCCAAGGCTCTTGAGAGATAAAATATCCAATCACTGACTACGAAGCAGAATTGCAGATGTGCACGTAAAGCACTGAAACAATGTGAAGAAAAATTATTTTCACAAAAAACAAGGGTCCCTAACAATTGGTAATACATCTTAGACTGAGCTATGTGTAACTATGTACATGTATTCACTGTATGAAAATAAACATGATCGTAGAAATTAATGGTAGAAATTCATTTTATTTAACTGAAACTGCCTTTCTTTTGATTGAGATAGCTAAATGTGGTGAACACAAGTTGACAGCGCATTTGAAAACATCAGAGCATTCATAGATATTTCTGTGTTTTTTTTTTTTTTTTGTTACCGAAAATAACTGGGAGTTCTTTAATTTTTGTCTGCGAAACCCCCCACCCTCTCTCTCTCTCTCTCTGTGTGTGCACATGTGTGCGCGCATGTGTGTGTGTGTGCGCGTGCATGTGCGTGTGTGTGCATGTGCACGTGTGCGTGCATGTATATATATACAGTGAACCCTCGATAACTCGGACTAAAAGGGGGGAGAAGCTGTCCGAGTTACGATTTGTCCGTGTTATCGAGGGGTGTCCGGAGAGGTGGGGTAATCAGTCATTAATCACAAGAAATACGAAGAAGTTAGTACGCTATCATTTCTACAAGCAAAAGAGGCTGCAATAAATACTGTTTTGTCGTAACTATCGTATCAAGTTACGGGAGGGCCACCATGCAGTGGGAAAATTAACGTAACGTGGAGGACTATAAAAGAATGTCAAACAATGTGGGCAGTCAGATCTATCTTTATTTTTTATGCTGCTACTTCTGGCTGATCCTTTTTTTTTTTACCTCTGTGCTACAAGCTGTCACCAGGCACCCTTCTATCACATAAAAGTTTTCGTCTGGCTGGCGATCCGCGACAGCCAATGTGCGTGCGTGTGAGAGAGATAAGTAATGATCGTTGGAGATAAGCTAGGGAGGTTGCGAGCGGAAGTAGTCAAGGTCAACCGGTACGGTCTCGTGCAATACGAACGCCGCACGTGACAACACGCATCTCACACAAGATGTTTACATTGAAAAATACCTTACGTCCGTATGTCACTGCGTAGGGGCAGCAGCCAACTGCTAGCCTGATAGTAATACTCTACCCTCCTTCAAAGTTACAAAGGTATAAAAATAATTTTCCTCGTATACATGAATAAAAACGGTACTGTAATTAACAATCCTTTTGGGTCACTGTACATTATGTGAACATATTTTAACACTACTAATTTTAAAATTT